>JAOXJP010259843.1:0-21118 GCA_025762735.1 Platanus orientalis | reverse complement strand
GAACCCTTTAATGACTAATCAACAACTACATAATTTGAGGGTTAAGATATTCCCTGTTTTTATTGCCAAATACTCTGATTGGGAAGAACACATCACTCTCCCCCAACTGAGATAACTGAATCAAACTTTATTTATGAATTTCCATGCATAGCACAAATCCCTAGTATTCATCTCCTGATTTAATCCATAACTCTGTAGTTCATTTTTGTCATTTATTTAGAATTAACTTATTTAATTCTTTTACCTTGAGGTCACAATCAAACTCTCTTTTTTTTATTCTTGCTAATTTTCTATTCCATTTTTTTTCTCTTTTGGTTGTTTGTTCTTCAGTCCCTGTGGATCGACCCCGGTCTTACCAGGTTTTTACTACTTTGCTACACCCTATACTTGGGGTTATTTTGCTCTAAGTAGTGTGCTCTTTGGAATGCATTATTCAGAACATAGCATAGATACAGGTGTGGTATCTAGGACTAAATCAATGACAAACTCAATCTCTCGGTCTGGAGGCAAGCTAGGGAAATCTTCTATACATACATCAATAAAGTCCCTAATGACTAGGATGTCATCAATATTTGCCCCCTTCGATTTGGCTATCAACTACATAAGCCAAATAACCTTGGCAACCTCTTTGAAGAAGTCTGTCTACCTGAATTGCAGAGATCACACTCAGATGCAAGTCATTCTTCACTCCTTGGAAATAGAATTCAAGTTGACCAGGTAGAGGGAATACTACCTCCTTTGAGTAATAATGGATAATAGCATGGTACGTTGTCAACCAATCTATTCCCAAAATCACATCAAAGCCTTTTATATTGAGTATAATCAAATCCACAAATAACTCTATATCCCCAATCCTAAATACACAAGACCTATATACCAAGTTTGTTAGCATGGTTTTTCCTAACGGTGTGGAGACGGTCAAAACAAAATCTAACAACTAGGGCATGGAATAGGCATGTCTCATGTAGTGGTAAGCAATAAAAGAATTGGTAGATCCTGTGTCAATCAAGATCCATGCAACATTACTGAATAGGGAAACTGTACCTATGACAACGGACGTGGATGCATGGGCATCCTCCTCAATGATGGCATACACGCACCCTAAAACTCTTGCCTTCTGCTTCCCTTGCACAGGCACGATGGTATGATTCCCTTTCCACTTGGGGCAGTTGTAGATAAGGCGGCCAACTCGACTGCACTTGAAGCAAGCTTCAGTCTCTCTGAAGCAAACTCTGACATGGAAATGACCACACATTGGGCATGGTGGTATAAAATTAATCTACCTTGGCATCTTAGTCATGCCAGTCCTATTGGCATTCCCTACTCCTCTCAGTCCTATAAGCTGCTTTATCACGGCTCCTGGCAAGCTCATCACAGTCACACTCAACCAGTCGTGTAGTCTCAATGACCTCAGTAAAGGACCTCAAATGAGTAGTGGTCATCCATGTGAGGATAGTAGTCCTAAGTACCCTTTTGAACACCTTAGCCTTGATCTCATCATCTCCTGCTATCAGTGGCACAAAACGGGCCAACTCCATGAACTTCTCCTTGTATTAGAGTATGGTCTTATTACCCTAAGTGAGCTCAAGAAACTCAACAATCTTCTCATCTCTCCATCCTTCTGAAATGAAATATTGGTAAAAGGCATGAAGGAACATGTCCCATGTAGGTAACTCATTAGTGTCATATTGGGGGTGTCACGAGTGGCCTTCCACCAATGCTCTACCTCACCCTTTAATACAAAAATAGCAAGGGACACCTTTTGCTCAGAGGAGCACTTCATGATAGTGAAAATTTTCTTCAATTGTATGATCAAGTTCTCAACTTCCATGGGGTCAGAGGTCCACAAGAACTTTAGTTGTCCCATCCACATCACTACCATCTCTTACATCCTCCCTTGGGGTTGTCCCTCATGAGCAACGTGGTCTCTGACCACACTAGTCAACTCTCTAAAAGCACCTAGAACTCTAGCTAGGAGATCACCCTCGGATTGTGCAATAGTGGATGACTCAGAACAAGTGCCTCTCCTCGGCGGTATCTCTAAATCCTAAAATAAGACAAACAACATGTCTTAAAACTAGAAAATAGTAGTAATCTCTTACTTAACTCTAAAATACTTAAAATTCACTAATTTTACACATCAAATATGAATAATCAATCCATCCTCAAATATTTTTGTTGACTTGTCCAAAAACTCAATCTTTAACTCCATAATAGCTCAGATTATCTATAAAATCTATAAACATAGGCTCTGATACCAAGTTGTCATGACCCAAATCCGTGGGCCATGTAACGGGCCAAGTTCAGATCTGTAATATGGGAATGACCTGCCTTGAACCCGTTTCTCATAACAAAGAGATCAATGAGCTTGGAGTGGGCCATTAACCCTCTTACCTAATCACATCATTTCTCATATAAACAAGCTAACCTGCTAATTTCACAACCATTCAATTTCATTTAATAATCACATCATAAAGGAATAATAATATAAATGACATAATCCAAGTAAGTGCAGCTGAAAAGTAATCCATATCTATCATACATTAATAAACAGGTTCAACGTTTACATCTATCATAAGGCCTCAAATAGATAATAATATAAACCCAGCTAAAATGAATAAATGTCTCAAGCCTAATGTCCCAAAAGAAGAGTAAATAAAAGGAGAAGTCCTAGAGCTTAGATGTCCATCCGATCTCTCACCTTGTTATCTCTCTGAAAATTTTTAGTGAACCCCATCCTTCATATCTCCATCTACGAGTGGTGTCAGTTAGGGTATGCTTGACAAGCTTAGCGGGAGGGTATATAGTTTATAGAACACTAAAAAGAATAAACACAATCACAATATCAAGTAAGAAGAATCAAGGTAAACCAAGGAATCAAAGTAAGAATGAGAGTACATCAAGTTTACTAAACATGTATCTTTACTATGATTCGAGTACACATGTCACAAGGTTACTACAGGAATATCCAAAATAGATTAAGCTAAATCATGCATATGTTACGTGTTATATACCACATGCTAAGTGCTATATGCACTTGCCTGATAGTGTATGTGTCACATGAAAATCGTAATAGTGTCTCATCACATAACATATCTAAGTGTAAATAAACCATGAAATGTCTCTAACAAAGTAAATCACATAAACCATATAAGGTCACCAACGAAGCATATCATGTATAAACCATAAAAGGGTCTCCAACAAGCATATCACATAACCCGTATAAGAGTCTCCGACATAGCACATCATATCACATATATTGGTCCACTAAGGTCATCTTTACCCAATAATGTTTAATATCGACTATAATTCAAGGGTGTGTCCCATATAATTCCCCTGGACAAAGGGTAGTCCCATATCATGCCCCCGGATCAAAGTAGTCTCATATCATTCCCTCGGATAAAGGGTACTCTCATATCATTCCTCTGGACTAGTGTAGTCCCATATCATTCCCTCAGATAAAGGGTAGTCTCATATTATTCCCCCAGACCATGGTAATCCTCTAGAATTCTCCAGGACGAGGTGTCAAACAAATCCGTAAATCAAATAAGCGATAAACCAAACCCATGTTTTTATAAAGCAATGTAGTCACTACATAAGCATACCATTTATAAAAATATTTACATATTCTATCTCATAAAGAGTCTAAAGAATGAAGTAGTAAATCATATGGAAAGGGATAAAATGTCAATATGCAAGTGAGGGCGTTTGGCTCATAACTAGGGGTATAAGGGATGCTCATGGATGTAAAATCATTTCATGACAATGTTCATGTAGGTTAAAAACCAAGTATCACAAGTCCTTTAAAAACTCATGTAGAAATTTTAAGTGTCTTATAAAAATCTCAAAGTAAACCATGCCAATGATAACATACTCATGTCACTAAGAGCTATCACAAATTGCAAAGAGTAATGTAGCAACATGAGGATCAATAGAATTATCATAATTCGTCATGGTATAACATGAATCAGATGAAACAGACCAAAAACAATAATTGTCTAACATAGAAAGTCAATAGGCATGATAAAGATAAACAAATCATGGAGAGAAAATCATATGTCATTTCATTAAATAAGTGGAGAGCAATCATTTAGAGGGTTTCAAGAGAAATCAATGGAATGAACAAAGATGCACCATAAGAAACTTTCACTCCCTCTAAATCATGTAATTCCAACTCTGTAAACTTTTCAACAATATTAAATATTACTAAACTTAAGGAAATAGAACACTACCACCATATGGATAACTCCAGATTCCAAGACCACAAAGCAATGGGGCAAAAGAACCCTTCAATCATGCTCACATTAAAGGATCTAAAATCCATATAAGTAAATCAACATTTTCTTGGGGTTTACATGTAGATTTACTAAAGCAAATCTCATCCTCAGCAAATCCAAATTTTTAGGAAGAGGGATGTTGTGTTTTGCAGCAAATATTCTAGTATGAATTAACAAAATAAATAAATAAAAGATCAAAACATAGAAATAATTAATGACACCAAGATTTACGTGGTTCAGCAATGTGACTACGTCCATGGGAGAGAAACAATCTTCTTCACTATGTAATGTGAAATTCGTACAAGAATATATGATTCCAAACCTGAAAACCCACACCAAAGCCCTTCTACACCCTTCTCTCTTTTACCCTCTCAAAACCCTGAGAAGAATAAAGCCTAAGAAAAAGAAAATATGTTATGTCTGCCTCCTCTTCTTTTCCTTTATTTTTTTCACTAATGTTTTCATTAAGGTTTCCTACCTCTTATGTTGTCCACTACGACTCCCATGTTATAAGGAGTCTTTAACCCCACTCTATAATGGCCACTAGTCCTAACTGTTAATCTTCTTAATATCTAATGGTTGTAGCTGAATATTAAAGACAAAACCGACAAATCTCCACATTGGCTTTATTTTCAGCCCTTTAGAAGATCACCTATAGTTATTTCTGTCTTGTATTATAGTGTGACACAGCTCCTTAGTACCAAACCAATATATGATGTAGCTTCGCACCTCCTTTGCTTGTGGTGCCCTAGCCCACTTGGTAAGGGTGGCTCCACCAATCTTCAACAACAAATTAGATTGGTCAAGTCCAAGCAATGCTTGCACTTCTCCGTAGTAATTGGCTTTGTCATCATGTCAGCTGCATTGTTCTGATTGTCAACAACTAATGCAAATGTTATCATATCTTTAAAACTATACCTGACTAGTGCCTTACGAGTTCTTTTATCTGGAGCCTGTAGCAAGACCTTTTTTTGTTCTTGATGTTGTACCATCTTGTTAGAAAACTTCCCTTGAGAGGATTCTACCATGTTATCTTCTCTCCTTGGCCATGTTGCATCCTCTAGCTCTACCTAGAGTAAATTTTCACTAGCATGAGAATCCACCAGTTGATTTCCTTCATCCTTATTTCCTTTCAACATAGACTCCTCATCAAACACAACATCCCTATTAATAACTTTCCTATGTGCAACTGGATCCCAAAGTCTGTAGCATTTTACCCCTTTTTCATATCCAAGGAAGATACATTTCTTTGACTTTGGATCTAATTTAGACCGCTGCTGCTCATTCACATGAACATAGGATGGACAACCAAATATTTTAAAAATAGAATAATTAATTATTTTACCTATCCAAACCTTTTCTAGGATTTTGAAGTCAATTGCATTTTATGGTGATCTGTTGATAATAAAACATGTCATGTTAACTGCTTCAGCTCAAACAGTTTTCAACAAACCTGCTTGCAATCTCATCCACCTTGCCTTCCGAAGAAGTGTCATGTTCATCATTTTTGCTACACCATTTTGGTGTGGCCCACCTAGTGTAGTAAAGTGTTTTGTAATACCATCATTCTTACAATACTTGATGAATTCCTTATCATTATATTTCATCCCATTATTTGTCCTTAAATATTTGATTTGTTTTCTTTTTCTTTTTTTCATCTTCTACTTTCTATTGCTTGAACTTGGTAAAAACTTCAGATTTTTGCTTCATAAAATAGACTCATATCCTACGAGGAAAATCATCTATAAATGTGACAAAGTAAACAGCTCCACCTTTAAAAGGTACACTTATAGGTCCCCACACATCAGAATGTATATACTGCAAAACTTACTTTCTTGTAGGTTGTCCTGTCTTGAAGCTGACTCTGCACTATTTTCCATATAAACAATACTTGCAAAAACTAAGTTTACATGTTTTCACCCTTGTAAGAAAATTCCATTTGTGAAGTTCTAACAACTCTTCTCACTTATATGGCCTAATCTTATGTTCTATGGAGTGGTATTATCAGTATCACGATCAACAGGAGTAGTTATAGCTACTCCACCTGTAATTGTACTCTTTATCAACTTATATAAGTTTCCTTCTTTTTTCCTCTTCATGACAACCATAGCCCCCTTAGTGACTTTAAGGACTCCACCTATTGCCGTGAAGGTATATCCATTCGAGTCTAATGCACCCAATAAAATTAAATTTTTCTTTAAATTCGGGATATGCCTAACCTCCCTAAGTGTTCTTACCGTGCCATCAAACATTTTAACTTTAATGGTTCCTATTCCAATAATTTTGTAAGCCGCATTATTACCCATTAGAACAGTACCGCCATTATAAGGACTATAAGTATCAAACCATTCCCTATAAGGGCACATGTGATAAAAAAAAAAACTAGAATCTAAAATCCACATTTCAGCAAGATAATTCGTACCTATACTGACCGAGAAAAGATCTCCATCAGTATTTGAACTATCTGCTGCCATGCTAGCTTGATCTGAAGATTGCTCATTTTTCCTTTTCTTTTCCTCCAAATCCTTTTGGCATTTTCTACAATCCCTTTTCATATGTCATTCCTTTTTACAATAGTAGCACTCAAATTTGTTATTCTTTTCCTTTGATTTTGAGCATGACCTATCTTTATTTTTAGACTATCTGTTTTTATTTCTTCCATGCTAATGGTTTAATTCACCCTTAGCCACTAACCCTTTTGATTGTGAATCATTTCCTGGCTTTCAGAGTGTTTCAATCTCCAATAAAACCGTTGTCACTTCATCAACCTTGAGAGTGTCTTTCCCAACTAATAATATGATCACAAGTGTATCAAAGGAAGCTGGAAGAAAAGCCAAAAGAAGAAGTGTTTTTTCTTCCTCTTCAATTTTCACCTCAACACTTAACAGTTGAGTAATAATTTTTTTAAAGACAATGAGATGATCCAAAATATTACTTCCTTCATCTATCCATAATTGATATAATTAGGAACAATTTATTTGTAAGCAATTTTGACATATATAAATTTTCTAATTTTTTCCATAATCTTGGAGCAGAAACTTCATTCAAAACATTGCATTTTACCTTTGGTGCAAAACAAAAGTGGTGGTGCTCATTGCCTTCATCTCAAGTTCCTCCTAGTCACCATCAAACATGGTTGTTGGCTTCTTTTCCTTGCCAAATAGTACTTTGATTAGCCCTTGTTGCACCATAATATCATTAATTGTACTTTGTCATAGGCTAAAGTTATTTTTTTCATCAAAGGGCTCCACCTTGAACTTAGCCATCAAGAATCCTTTCTCTACCATCGTATTGAAATCTGATAATTAATAATTTGTTCTTAATTCCTATCCTCCCTATCTAAACCTGGCGCTTTGATACCACTTGTTATGTTTCATAGCAAATATTCCAATACGAATTAACAAGAAAAATAAATAAAAGTTCAAAGCCCAGAAAAAATTAGAGACACCAAGATTCATGTGGTTTGGCAATGTGCCTACGTCCATAGAAGAGAAACAATCTTCTTCACTATGTAATGTGAAATCCATAAAAGAATGTGTGATTCCAAACCCAAAAACCCACACCAAAGCCCTTGTACATCCTTCTCTCTCTTACCCTCTCAAAACCCTGAGAAGAAGAAAACATGTTATGCATCTACCTCCTCTTCTTTTCCTTTATTTTTTCCCTAACGTTTTCATTAGGGTTTCCCACCTCTTATGCCATCCACTATGACTCCCATGTTAAAAGGAGTCTTAAACCCCAATCTATAATGGCCACTAGTCCTAACCGTTGATCTTCTTAAGATCTAATGGTTGTGGCTGAATATTAAAGACAAAAGCGACAAGGTAAATCATGCATATAGAGCTCAATCATTCACCCAACCAATTTTCATAATTTTTTATTAATAAATATTTGCAAACATAGAATAGAAGCATATTATTAAGAACCTAGAAAAGAAAGTACAAGCTTAAATTGCATATACACTCACAAACCATTCCCATAGATATTAGAATCCACAAATCTTAGCAAACATAGAATGGAAATACATTTTTATGAACCTAGGAAATGAAATGTGTGCATAAAATGCATATTCAACTCACAAAATGCTCAACCCTTTAATGCACAAGAGGATCCTCCTTTAAACTCCATTTTTCTTTGTCAATCCCTCCTTCTTCTATGAGCAGACAAAGTATTTCATGATTAGAATAGATAAACTAAGGTAGAGAAATAGAAATTCATACTCATTTGGGCTAGATCTAGGAAGTAAAATAATTAACTTAGCATATTCTAAGGTTGGGAGTGAAACTTACCAAATTAGGGAAAAATCCCCCTCTTCCTCTCCTAAGCTTCTCTAATCCCTCTAACCTATACTCTTTTTATTTTAAATGACCTAAATGAGGTCTTAGAGGTATTTTAAGTCATCACAAACGAGATCTCACTCATGTGAGGGTCAAATAGGAGCAAGCTACATCATAAAAGTGGCAAAAATTGCAATTTCAGAAAAAATCAACATTTCTAGGCGTAATTGATCACTAGATTAGTGATTGATCATGAATCATCTAGAAAACACCCGAGGACTTAGCCCCCCCTGTTTCGTGATTGGTCAGGCCAAAAACATGGTTTTGTGATCAATCATGCGATCCATGATCGATCATGCTTCTCCTAGAAAATCCTACACAAACACTCTTTAGTAAAGTGGCAACAACTTTCTCTACAAAACTCCAAATTATAAACCATTTAAGGAGTTGGAAATTAGACTCAAAAACCTTTCCAATGAGGAATGGATGCTCATCTAATTCACTCGGGATTGGTGTTGGTGGACCTAGGAAGTTACCTCAAATACGCTTTCAAGATAACCTTCGAACTTGACAAGTTTATGGTCCCACTTAGGTTTTACACTTTTAACGTGGTCCAAAAGGTTCATAAACCACTCTAAGGTCTGTTTAAAATATGTGTAATGATAATTTTACACTTATGAGAAAAAATTACATTTTTACCCTTTAAATACAATGTGGGGTATTACACCTGGAGTTGTAGGAAAGACTGAATTTTGTGCCCATGTGGCACTGGGATGCCTACAAGCAATTTTTTGGCCAACAACTAATTTTGGCACACTCGATGGGACCCATGGCACCACCAACCAAAGATACAACCAGGCTCCTAGACCTTCTAGAGATAAACCCCAACTACACCAAGGACCTCATAAGAGGAGGTCTCCTCCTCTTAGAATATGGTTGTGGGACCCTTTAACAGAAGCAATCAATGAGCTGAAGGAAAGTCTGTTGCATGAGTTGAAAGATGGCATATAGGGACTGCAACATGGCATTCAATCACTTAAAGAAGTGGTGGAAAGCCAAGCCAATTCCCAGTCTTATGTACCACCACCACTAAGGACCCAAGATGAAGGTTCAAACACCCAAGGACTAATGAGAAATAAGTACAATGGGCCTAACAGTTTCAATAATAACAAGAATAACGACAATAATGGTTAGACATTTGCTAATAAGTTATTTAGTGACCAAATGCTCAGGGGGCAATTCAATTGTAAATCGAGGGAGATAGAATTTGCTCTAGAACCTCTTTCAGTCTACCAAAGGCCTAGGGAATGCCAGATTCCCATAGATAATGTTGAATTCATTGAGTAGGTCTAAGAAGCTATTAATACCACAAAAAGGATGCATCGGCTTTTATACAAAAATCCATATCCTAGGTGGATTAACAGGCATTTTGAATTCCTAAGGGGAAATGAAATACCAGAATTCACCTTGTTCTCTTGTGAGATGGAACAGTCAACCGTTGAGCACATCGATCATTTTACAATGCAACACGGGGAAGTTTCTAGTAATGAATACCTGAAACTTAGGCTATTCGGTAATTCCCTTACTAGAG
Organism: Platanus orientalis; assembly: GCA_025762735.1. NCBI lineage: Eukaryota > Viridiplantae > Streptophyta > Magnoliopsida > Proteales > Platanaceae > Platanus > Platanus orientalis. Next base: position 10,973 of record JAOXJP010259843.1, on the reverse strand, counting down.
TGGCCTTTGCATGGTATATTAACCTATCCCCCAACTCTATTGAGACCTAAGATGACATGGAAGAAAATTTCTATACTCTAACCTTTAGATCTCGACCTGAAGTTTCCATGGTTGACCTTTCAAGGTTGTATCAATTGCAAAGAGAATCAACCAAAGGATATATTGTGCGGTTCAAAAGAGAAATGAACCATTGTTCAGTCACTTTACTAGAGCCAAAGTTTGTAAAACTCACCCAGAATGGCCTACACATACAACTAAGGAAATTTTTTGAAGTAATGGACTTCAAGGATTTTTTTGAATTAACGGCTAGGGCTTCCAGGTATAAGTGATTGTTAAAAGAAGAAATGCAATGGTCGAATGCCTTGATAAGAACTTATTACCGGGATCCTAACTATGAATTAGATGTGGTTGATGTAATCTCTACCAAGCAGATCATGTCACGACTCGAATATGTTGGTCGTGAAGTGGGTCGGGTTCAAATCTGTGACATGGAAATGACCCGCCCCAAATCTATTTCTCATATGGAGAGACCAACGAGCTCGGAGTGAGTCATCAACCCTCTTACCTAATCACATCATTTCCCATATAAACATACTTGCTAATTTCACAATCATCCAATTCTATTTAATATAATAATCACATCACAACAAAATAACAATTATAATGAAAAACTAAAATCCAGTGCAGTAGAAATAGTGATATCATTATGATCATCTAACAATAAAGGGCCTAAACCTTACCATAAATATATATAAGTCTTGCCCATGAAGGGGCCCATCTGAAATAAACAAAGTAGTAAATGTACTACATCTCTTAAAAGTAAACTAAAACTGAAATGGAAAGCTAAAATGAAATATTCAGGCCAGCTGTCCAATCTCCAACTATTTTCTCATGTCCTAAGGCACAATCCAACCTGTGCACCTACACATCTATGGGTGGTGACAATTGGGATAAGCTTGATGGGCTTAGTGGGGGGTATGCAATTTATACAACATAAAAGGAGGCCAAAGATAATCACAGTGGCAAATATAAATAATCAAGATAGAGTGAGGAATCGAGCAGATATGAGAGTACATCAAACTCACTAAACATGTATCCCTACTATGATTTGAGTATGCATATATCACAAGATAACCATAAGAGAGTCCAATGTTTATCAAGTTGAATCATGCATAAGCTACGTGTTATATGTCACATGCTAAGTATTAAATGCACATTCCCAATAATATATATGCCACATGTAAATCACAATAGTGTCTCATCACATAATATGTCTAAATGTAAGTAAACCATGAAAGGTCTCTAACAAAGCAAATCACATGAACCATTTAAGGTCTTCGATAAGGCATATCATATATAAACCACAAAAGGTCTCTGGAAAAACATATCACATGTAAACCATAAAAGGTCACTGTCATAGCACATCATACCTCAAATATTAGGCCATTAGAGCCGTCTTAACCTATTATTGTTATCTAATGATTAGGTACCTGAAGCTATAAAGGCTAACCCACAAAGGGGTGTCCGGGATCATAAGACCAATGGGCATGGCAACCGTCTTCACCTATAATGTGACCTGGTGATTGGGTACCTGAATCTATAAAGGCTAACCCCAAAAGAGGTATCCGATCCCAAGAAGGGCAACCCACATAAGGGTCTTCGGGGCTACGTATAGCTAACCCATATAAGGGTCTTCGGGGTCATAAAGATTATACACATATATAAAGGTCACAAAGACCAACTCACTTAGGGGTATCATATCAAATCATCACATCCAAAATCATGCTCTAATATCATGTTTTTGTAAAATAAAGTAGATACTACATAATCATACCATTTAAAATATCTACATTTTCTATCTCATGAAGAGTCCAAGAACGTAGTAGAAAATCACATGAAAGCGTTCAAATGCTAATATGCAAGTGAAGGTAATTGGTCCACAACTAGGGGCATAAGGGACACTCATGGATGTAAAATCATTTTATGACAATGTCCATGTAGGTTAAAAATCAAGTATCTCAAGTCCTTTAAAAACTCTTGTAGGAATCCCATGTAAAAAGCCACATGAAAATCTTAGAGTAAACCATACCAATGATAGCATGCACATGCCACTAAGAGATATCACATGATGTAAAGAGTAATGTAGTCACATAAGGATCAATAGAATTAGCACAATTCATCATGGTGTAACATGAACCGAATGAAACATACCAAAGAAAGAGTAATAAACTAATATATGAAGTCAATAGAGGGTCACAAATTGGCATAAGCCAACATATATTTAAAGGAATTTATTATAGGAGACATTAGACTCATACAAGGTATCCAAAGACATCTAAGAAACATGTGAGTAATATGAAAATTTTGTAAGATGCATTTTATCAAACATATAGAGTGCAAGAATTAAGGAACTTAAAGGAAATCAAAGGAAAAACTTAATCTTCACTATAAAAAACCTTTCATACCCTACATCACAATTAAATCAAACTCTTAAACTTCATCAAATAGAATAGAGGTCATTCAATCCATCCCACAAGGCTCCATTCGTAAGAAATAGCTTTACATCTCAAGAAAAATAAGAAATCCATATAAAAACTACTATCTAGCATGCTCATACTAAGAAACATCGTCCATCTCTAAGAAATCAACATTCTCAAAAAGAAATAGAGATGAATCTTCCAAAACATAACTCATAAACCACTAATAGAAATTAAAATCCATAAATCTTAGCAAACATAGAATGAAATCACACTTCTATAAACTTAGGAAGGAAATGTGCAGCATAAACAACATATTCACTCACACAATTCATGAAATCAAGTTCTACATAAGGAAATAATCAAAATCATAAGGAATAGATGTAGAACCACCAAAATCCAAGATCATTTTATACAAAACTAAGATCCTAAGAAAGGAACGTGAGCATAAAATGCATATTCACTCACAATCTTGGTTTTTCTTCTTGTTTAAGCTCCAAAATCCTCTAAGACTTCATTTCCGCTTTCTCTATCCTTTATAAAATGATATAAAAATAATAAATTAGATAAAACATGAAGATCTAGGAAGAAAGTGAGGTAACCTTGAAGATTTTCAGAGTTAGGAGTGAAACTTACCCAATTGGAGAAAAACCTCCTTCTTTTAGCTTAACAGCTTCCCTAATCTCTCTAAGCCTTTCCCCTTTGTTCTAATGAGGAAAAATGACCTAAAGAATGTCTAAATATGGTTTTAATCATCCTAGATGAGATCCCACATGTATGGGGGTTGAATAGAAAGAAGCCACGTATGCCTAGATTTCATGACCCACCGACATAAGAGTCGCAACATGGGTTCTGGAATTCATGACTGATCATGGGGTTTATGACTGATCATGGGATTTATGATCAGTCATGAGCAAGCTTTTCAACCACCTGAGAGTTAGGCCCCTTGGTCGTGACCAATCACACTTGTTGGGTCACAAATCCTGAATTTTGGTTTTCTTCACCTTAGGTCTCCAAAGTTAACCAAAGTAGTCCAATGGTCCTCACACCTATTCTAAATCATGTCTAGGTCTATCTAAGACATGTGAAATGAAAAATTTACCCTTCTATGATAAAATTACACTTTTGGCCTTTAAATACAACGATGGGTGTTACAGATCACTTGTTTTGCATTAAGGCAAAGGGAGATAGATCAAGCACTGGCTGCAAATTCCAAAAAGATAACTTACAACAATGTAAAGTCTTATTCATTTGACATTACAATAGGCTAGTGACATATTTAATCACTTGTTGGCCCCAACGTTCATTTGGCCAACTGAAGGACATAGAGTCCCTAATGCCGATGAGCTAAAGCGTGGAGAATTCTGTAAATGGAATGGGCTAAGGACTCACTCCACCGCCAACTGTGTGGTCTTTAGAAATGTGATTCAAGATAATATCGACAAGGTCTATTGAAATTTCAAAAAAAAAAAAAAGGTAAGGAAAAGATGAGTATTGATGAAAACTCATTCCTCGTTGCCCTACCAGTGTAATATTAGTGGAATTGGGAAAGCAAGAGGTCACCAATGGGAGCCCAAGGATCAAAGTGGATCTAGGGCAAAATCCAGCCAAGAAAACAACATTTTTTGTTGAAGAAAAAGGAAAAGGAGTTAAAAAGAATGTGGAAACCCATGCCAGGAAATTTCATTTATGCAAAAGGTGTTTGGCCAAATTAAGCCCAAGGAATAGTGTTTGTTTACCTTAATATGGACTCTCACCCCATCCATTGTCTTGCCACTTGAAAGGGCAAAACCTTAGGAGATGATGATCAATCCTTCTGACCTGAAATGGGAATAACTCAACATCCACACGACTAGTCGTCCAACCCCTTTCACCCTATTTCCCCTAGAAGGTATCCACATCTTACCTAAGGATGGATAGTATGACAGATTGCAAACCTAGGATGGTGATACCACCTAGAAGGCTGGTCGATAGATGGGCAAGAGTCCAACATCTAAAGTTTCCTCTCCCACTCACAAAAACCTAGAAAAGGAGGTTGTAAAGGAAAAATGTATTGTCTAAGAGAATTGTAATAGAACATGATGAGAGGAAAGGTTTGAAAGCCTAGATCCCAATTCCTGAAGACAAAGCCAGACAATAAGAAGACAAAAAGGTCAAATTCACTAATCGGTTTAAACATCAAATGACCGATAAATCTAAAGAAAATAAGGAGGTCACAGTTGAGGAACTATTGACCTATATGAAAAGCCAACCAAAAACTTTGGCCCAGGAGGAAGTAGATGACATGGTCAAGGATATGGAGTTCGATTTTTTTCAAGTCTTACAATTCAGGGACTTAGCAATGGTAACATTAGACTATAATGTGGTCTATACACTACCTAAAGTGTTTCAAGCCCAGCCAGAGCAACCATAGCAAATGAAAGGAGATGAGAGGGATGCTCAGGGGCAATCTCTACCATTAATGAGGTCTAGGGAATAGAAAAGGGCAATGAAATGCCACTAGCCACATTGTTGGCGGAAGAAATCAGTTTGGAAAGGATCATTTTTTTAAAAGCTGCCATTAAAATGACCCAGTACTTACGAACATTGTATGTGACAGTGCATATCAATGGTTTTCTAGTCAAAAGGGTTTTATTAGATAATGGAGTAGCCTTAAACATTCTTTTGTATAAAATGCTAAAAGTCTTCGGAAAGACGATCAGGATTTAACACAGACTGACATATTAGTAAGTAGTTTTTCTTAGGATGTCAAGGCTGTAAAGAATATGTATTGTCAATCCCATGGTCAAAATAGGTGAATTGTTATGTAATGTGACAAGTCCAAGATAGGGTTCCAAGCTCAAAAGAAAGAAGACCAAGAGGGACCAAAAGACCTACAAGACCAAGACAAATAACAAGTCAAACAAGAGAAGAACAAGACCAAGACTCAAGATGAAGAATCGATTCAAAGATGCTAAAGCTGAAGACTGACAAAGCAGAGTTGGAAGGATGCTCATGACAAGTACAACCTCAGAAATCATCCACACTTTGCACAATGCACTAAAGAAATTAAAGTAAAATCTAAGATAAAGTGTGAGGTGCTAAAAGGGGTCTTAAGACAATTGTGATTATCCCAAAAAAATTGAGAGAGAAAGACCCACCTTCAAAAAAAGGGGACAAAACAAAAATTCAGGAAATACAGACCTTGATCGATCACAAATCTCGTGATTGATCAGCTAATCGATCACAGATCTCGTGATTGATCACAAGTGGATTTTCAGTAGACTTTAAATTTCCTGAGAGTTGTGATCCTTGAGCCTGATCGATCACATCTTCATGATCGATCATGAAAAAGTGTGATCGATCACAGCCGCAAATCTCATAAAACTCATGTTTTATGTTTGAGATTCCAATCCAAGATTTCTCAAGACATGACCATTAGGAAGTGTTCTAATCCTATGGACTAAGATTAAACCTAGCTCTATAAAAGGGTAATCATACCCTAGGGTCTAAGAAGAGAGTGATTAACGAGAAAGAAAACTTTTGCATGAGAAGAACGGCTAGTCTGAATGCCAGAAAGCTTATTTGATTATTGAGTGATTGATCTCATGTTGGTGTGAATATTTGAATGATCTCTTTCTGAGCATACTACTTCATATATCAAAAGAGGAGAGAATCATTGGCTATTCGTTGAAAGAAAATCGAAGAATCACAAGGTACTAAGCGTACTCACTGCTGTGTTTTCAAATTGTGGAAGAAAATGTATATCAGTTCATAAGAAGGAGCATCCACATTCAGTACTTTCTGCACTATCAACCTATGTGAGGTAAACTTCTGTTTATTCAATATTCTACTGTGTTAAATCCCTTCCGCCGAAGACACCGGAAGGAGCATTGCACTCTTTGAAGACATAGAGTGTAGGTATAGCTTACGTTGTAAGTACAAAGGGTTTTGTGTAAATTTTACCTAGATTGTCTGTATTTTAATCTGAATAAAATTACGGGAAGCTCTAGATTGAGCTTTAAGAGTGGACGTAAGCCTAGTGCCGAACCACTATAAACATATGTCTTGTGGTTGTGTGATTTATCTTTGCTTTGTAAAAATTGTGATTGATGTAACTGTAGTTGTCCTTGTGCATTATCTAATTGAGCAATAATAAATTAAATCATTGAGGACAATTAAATCACTCAAATTGACAAATTAAACAACAAGGTTAATAAAATAGGCAAAGCAAAATAAGAAAATTAAAAAGAGTATGACCAATCCTATTCACCCCTTCTAGGATAGAATTTCAAAGGCCACCAAAGGTACCCTACTAGTGGAACTGACCATTGGTAAGAAGACTGTTATGACTACATTTTTCATGGTGAAGTCCAAATCAAATTATAACGCATTATTAGGAAGGGTTTGGATCCACACTGTCAGCACCCAAATTTTGACTCGGGTTAGTTGATAGAATAAGGACAGGATAATAACATTTAGGCATCAAGACCCTAAGCACCCTTGGTTTAAGAAGAGAAAACTTGGACTCTAAGAGGTTAGACATTAACAAAGAAGTCTCATTTGGGAGATATCAGTCGCAAATGGACCAGTCAAAGCACCTTATTACAACCCAAATACACCATTTTAGGTCAAACCCTAATCCTTCACCCAAGCATCAACAGAACTTTGAGGCTCCATATTTAAGAGCTCTGTCCATGTTATCTACAATTTCCCCACCTTTATAAGTCTTCCCTCATAAAAGCATCACAAGTATAAAAATTACCATTTTTCTATTTTGCCTCCCAAAGCCCAAAACTCACTATCTTCCACTCAGATCACCGTATCTCGGCCTCGACCTTAGCTTAAAATCTCTAAGTCTGAGAAAGGAATTTTGAAATCTCAAACCTCTATGAAATCTCAAATCTTCCCCCAATGTGTCAAAAAGTTTTTTAGCTGCATTTCACTCATATGGAGCCAGAATGTTCTCTGGACCACCAAATAAGGATCAGTCGGTGTCCATCTCTCCAGAATCACGAGGCCTTTGAAAAAATGTCTAAGGAATGTGAGCTTTGGTGGGAATTTTTTGTTTAAATTCCCTCAAATACTCCAAAAAGAGCAACAAATCAGGGCCAATAATCAAGTGCTCGACCGACTCCCATGAGTTCACCCAAATTTAGAAATTCAGTCTATCAATGGCTATCCCACAGTAAATCTAGGACCTCTAGAGTATTAAAGTTACACTGGATTATAGAAATCCTATATTCCAAGCCATCATTTCTACTCAAGTTAGAACAAAGCACTTCCCGTATGTATTTGGCACACGAAATGCCCTCCAAAATTCTCCCAAACTCAGAATGCAACAAGGTTAGGCCCATTTTTTTAGTTTCACCCCTACCTTTAAAAGATCATTTCACAAATTTAAGCATCAGAGAATGTCTAGCAACTCAACCCCACCAGCCTTCGAGCAGCTACAGAAACCCTATCTCTCTAACTGACCCTACTTTGAAAATCCTTTTGCAATTGCCCGAGAATCCAACAGTCAATCGATGAGTTCCTGTAGCTTTAGGACTCCCCAAGCTTCAAATCCCCCAAACATGGCCTATAACAAAGATCTACAAAAAATCCAGCAGTATCTCCAATCTAAAGTTTTTCAACTACCCAAAAAAGGGTTTTTGAACTAGCTTTCTACTCAGGCATCATAATTCAGTGTAGTCAGAGGCTACGGCTCACCTCGACCATAGGCCATCTTTCACTTGACAATTTGCAGGATCAATTTTACCATCTTTCCCTTTCAAAATGTATTTAAGAGCTTTTCAGGTTAGAAAACCCTAATTTCACTCCCTTGCCCTTATTGTACTTTGGTTCTAACTGGTCCGTTGTGACCGAAATATCTACAACCCTAAAAATAGACTCTTGAGTTTGCCATGTTCCTAGCTCAAGAGCTCACAGGAGTTTATGGCACAATAAGGGCTCAAAATCCCAAAAGAATTTAATGCACATTAATGAGTTAAGACATTTCAAACTTAGCTCATTAATGGCATTTAATGCATTCACACCTTATGCCCAAAGAAAGGGCGGCTTGGCCCAATGGTAAGGCTTACCGTTAGCAACCCTGGTGGTGTGGGTTTGAGTCATGGAAACAGCCTCTCCAAAAATGGGGGTAAGGCTGCATACATCTTGCCCTCCCCAGACCCCGCGTTAGCGGGAGCCTCATGCACTGGGTCGCCCTTTTTACACCTTATGCCCAAAATTGCTAACCTTTAGATTGGGATCTTCCTAAGTGCACCCTCACCCCTCACCCTTAGATCTAGGATTTGAATTTCAAAACCCTAGTGATTCCTCTAGGTCCCCACATATGGCATCTTGATGCCCTCCCTTGATATTTGCAACCTTTCACCACCTATCAAATGACATCTAAATTCACCCCCCTCCCATGTCATCAATCCATGCCAACTAGTACACCTTCATCTCCACCCTCCACCTAATCAATCTGAATTAATCCCAGCCCCTCCCTTATCCATGTCACCTAGCACAAATCCCCTTAATCCTAACCATTCATCCTAAGCTAATCCTAGCCCTACACCTAAATTTAGCTAACCTAATCCTAGCCCTCCATCTAGAAATCCTTAGGATTAATCCCCACCCTCCACCACTTCAAATTATGACTATAAATAGCCCAAATTTCGTGCAAGCCAGTGTTGGCAACTGAAAACCCTAAAAAAAAATGTGGGAGAAGAAGAGGAAGAAAAGTGAAGTTGTTCCAAACCCTAGACCCCTTTGACTTGAGGTAAGCCTAAACCCAACTCAATTTTGTTCTTCTTATATTCATATGCTCAATTATCATGTTGTTATGTTGTCCAATTCATGCTATGCAACTACTTCAATTCGGGTTACATAGTAGAGGCTCAACAGCCTTGCTTTGTTTTTTGACCCCTACCTAGTGTAGAATTTAGTGTGATTTTTTTACTAAATTTTTGAAGCTTAAATTTTAGTATATCATGATCAATACATGTGCCTAGTTACATATTTAATTTCACGGTTTTTTGAGCTGTGAAATGCCTCGAGAAGGCCTCCTAAATTGACCCTAAAATCTGGGTCCTATGTGACCTAAGTTCAGTCCATTTTTTCTGAATTTTCGTATGATTTGTATATATATGTTGATGAGCCAAATTTTGGATATGTTGTTCCTCTATATATTTCCTATCACCATGCATAATTTTAGATTTTTCTCAAAATCCTAAATGCCCTAAATTAGAGAAATCCAGATGTTGGATTTGCTTCCAGAAACTAATGCCTGAATTTTCTAGAAATAAAATTCAGGCATTGAACAAATAAGCGTTAAGGGAATATTCAGGCATTGAGATCTGGGACCTACCCCAAGGAGCCCTGATTTTCCCTAAACTTGTCCCTAGGCATCTGCAACCCTTTGAAATCCAATCATGTGCTTCTGCACCTCTATGGGCCCTTATTTCTCTCTCAATACCTAAATTTAATTTCAGGCGTTAAGAGGAGAAATTCAGGCGTTGGAGTAGATTTCAGGCATTAGACCTGGGTTAAAAATTAGTTAAGTGTTTGTGTGATATAGGTTTAGCTTTGATACCCAAGAGAATCCCACCCCTCTGGGCCCCACCTACGTGGCCCAAAGACCAAGGTTGGTTGCTAACCCCAACACCTAACGCTTGAATTTACCCTGAATTAAATTTAGGCGTTGAACATTCAAGCATCAGACTAAAAAAATAGGCATTAGGCCTATGGCAGATGACCAAGTTGCCTTCTTTAGGAAAGCATATCTCCACATGGGTAAAGGCAATGTCCTCTAGGGTTACACAATGTGACCCTAGAAAACACCGCCTCACTTAACCCAGGGGTCCCACAGCACTGGGGCACACCAAATCACCCTAAAAGATGAAAATGTGGACCTGATCAACGACTAACGCCTGAATTTCACCCTAAATTAAATTCAGGCGTTAAGTTAAAATTTAGGCGTTAAGCTTAAAATACAGAAAACACAACATTTTTCTTTTCCCCCTTTTGTGTCAAGGTCAAACCCAACCCTAAAAGGCTAGCTAATGAACATTTTGAAGGGGTCCACCATCACTCAAAAAGTCACACCCAAGAGGAGTTCTCCTATAATTAAAACTATTTGATTTAAAAGGCAGTTTCTAGATTCAGGAACCAATGCTTGAATTTTTCCTAAATTAAATTCAGGTGTTGAGAGTAAATTCAGGCGTTAAGCCTAAAAAAAATCCAGAAAACAGCAAACCCTAGAATTCACAAGCATGAATTTTAGCATTGTTTAAGACATGTATTAATAAGTGAAGCCGCCCTAAAAAGGCAGGTATTTGGGGTGCCTAATGTAAGAATAGCTATCCTGACAACGCCATCATAGACACTTTTTATGTTATTTATTTGTTTGACATTTATAATAGAATACTTTATTTCATCATCATATGTATATAATTTGATTATGGGTAATTACTTGATCTCATGAGATGAGATAGGTGGTCCTCAGGTAACATAGTAGGATGTCAGACA
>JAOXJP010259833.1:0-21121 GCA_025762735.1 Platanus orientalis | reverse complement strand
AGCATATATTATATATAAAGTGATTCCTACGGGATTGATACAAATTTATTTATGAAGTTGTGTTATCTGTCCGGGACAATTTTAAAACTTGTCATATTACTGACCCTTTTTTTTCTTTGCTCAGTAAATTGCCTTTAACTTTTTTTTTGGTGTCTATTTCGCTAGCCATTTGTTGCGTAGGACTCTAGAATTTCGTGTCTATCAAAATTGATAAGTTTCAATCATGTATTCTTTCTATATTTTTGCTGTTTTCTTTCTAAAGTTGTGCCAATGATCAGATCAGCATATGCGAATTTAAATGGTCCTATGTATGTACAAAACTTATGTGATATGTGTTAGCATTCTAAGTTTGACACATGTATAGTAATATGTGCATCATGTTGTGGGGTGTTACGGTAGTCTTTTTTTATAATTCAATCGCTTTTCATACCTACTCGTCATCTTGCTCCTCTAATGGCATGGTTGAATCAACACCACCTCGATCCTCCAAAGACAACACAATGGCTTTGGTAGTATCAGGAAACTCCTTAACATCCTCTGCTATATGTGAGTCACTCTAGATATTCTTGCCCTGGGAAAGCCAAAATTGCACAAGAACAAAAGGAAGGGTATTGATAGTCAATAAGCCCATTTCTAGTTGGTCTGGAAGATGTTGGATCCTTCATGAGATATCCTTAATACTTCTTGGATGACTGTGGCCCTTGTCCTAAAAGGCAAATGGGTATAAGCCTCCCCGACCTTCCTTAGGCCCTTGTCCCAAAAGGCAAATGGGTATAAGCCTCCCCGACCTTCCTTATGGTTGAGGTTGGTTGCCTAGCATGCCACAATTGCCTAAGTTCTTGGGCAACCATTACCTCAGCAGGCTCTTCCATACATTTATAAACAACATGAGGTACGAGAATCCTTCTTTCTTCCACAATTGGCAATGAAGAAGTTTGCCTCTCTAACAAGATGGGCAACTGAGATAAGGGAGATTTTGAAGGATTACCGAAAAGACGGGATGAGGGAGGATTTGCAATACCAGTCTCTACAAACAATGAAGACATCTTCCATAGTGATTGGCAATCTTTGTGACTCTCAACTGTGCTAAGGAAATTCGCCGTGTTTGAAGGTTTCTCGGGAGTAGGTGATGCCATTGATCTACTCTACAAAGTGGCATCATGTACAAAGGGAGTTATGTTATCCAATGTCTCACTAGCTAAATCATCAAAGTCGGTGTCGTCAATATCACGAGACAAGGATTCCAATTCAGGACCCCTTCATTATTAGTAGATCCAACAACAATCTTCTTCTTCTTGCCACAAACTCTCTGTTTTGTTCTTTTCTTTGGTTGCTCAGAAGACTCGTGTTGACACCTACCTTGTTCTGAAAATGAATCAAGGATAGTCGTGTTGACAATATCAAAAAGATCTTCTGAAAATGAATCAAGGATAGGCGTGTTGACACCTACCCATACAAAGTCAAAAGTCAAGCCAAAAGGAGGCATCACGTGTGCATGAAAATGGTTATTCCAACGCCTATATAAATGAGAACACTTGCTCATGCAAAGGACATATGTTCACTCAAACTTTTTCCAAAGATTAAAAAGAATGGATAACTTTATCTCTTCAACATCATTCTCGCCAATTGACACTCTACCCGGCAAACAAACTCTTCAAACTCAAAAGCCAAACATCCTCCTACTAGCTTGTCAATCACACCTCTATGACGCACAATGGAGAGAACTCAAGCTGACGGATGCGAAGTCGATGCTCAAGTTAAGTAAAAGTTTGAAATTGTAAAAAGGAAGCTCCTATATTCTTATTTCAAATTATTAATATATTTCATATTTACATTCCATGCTGCAAACTTGTCTTTTTACAAGTCGCATAACAATTATGAAATCAAAGGTCTGTCATTAACAACTATAATTAACAAGTCTCTCAAAGGCTTGGAGTAAGAGTCCCCACACATAAAATAATAAAGAAGCCTTCGAAAGGTTAAGAATTTGGACTCATTGAGTTTCATACATTCTTTAGAGAACTATACAAAATTTGGTGTTACACCTTTCACCCTTGGTTGCATCAGACTCTAGCTCAACAAGATTGCAATAAGTGTTCCCCAAAACCTTGTTCCAATTTGATTTCAATAAGGGGTAGTATCACTTGAGACCAGCCGTACAGAAACTCTATTCTTATTTCTTACTATTGATCTAAAATAAACACTACTACAACTAATTCAAATTATCATAAATATAAGAAACGGATCTACTTGAGTCACAAATCTTAAACATGGCAGCTTTCGTACCATCTTCTCATGCGGCAAGTTCCAGTCCAATAAACAAAGCATCCTTTTTATTTTATTTTATTGAATATTATTTTTTTATAAGTAAAAAATTTTTAGTTTTAAGACAAGAAGAGACATGAGTGCAAGAAACTACAAGAAAAAACAAATACTTGTTAAAGTTGTTGCCACTCAGGAATCAGGATAACCTGTAGCCGTGGCATATCCGCAATGGCCTGAAATCCTCTGCGCCACCCCCCTTGTGAGGCACTCAAGGGCCACACGAGGGGGGAGGGGCATCAACTAACTTTTTGGGATGTCACATCACCTCCAAAAAGGGAATTGACCTTGTGCCGTCAGCACAGAGTGACGCGTGGCAAAAGAGAGGTGGTGACCAGCACTAAAAATTAGGTGAGAATGAATCTTGTGAAAATGGCATCAGGGTACGGACACATCAGCACCGAAAAGTGATAAGTGCCCCCCCCAAAAAAGTGCAAATCACTTTTTAGTGCTGATGCGTCAGCCCCTCTGGTGCCATTTCATGGTTCTCATGGGATTCGTTCTCTCATAATCCAAGCCCGGTGACCATGGTTAAAAGCATAAAAAAAAAAGTGTCAAAATCCAAAAAGACACCAAATTAATTCAGATATTTGGCTATGTATCACTCTGTGGGCTCAGCTCATATTGACCTGAGCCAAAGCTGAGTTTTCAGGATTGTGACTGATCCTGATGAGCCTGAACTCAAGCTTTAGCAAAACACGGTTTGGATCCTGTCCGGCCTGTTACGACCTGTTTGGCCTGACAGATTCACACGTCACTGAAAAAAGGAGATTGGGCAGATCCAAACCGTCCCTGTTTGGTGATGTGTCAATCTGTTACCCAGACAGGTCCTAACAGGTCTTAACAGGCCGAACAGATCCAGCACCACTAGTTTATAACTTCAATTGGGTACTTATGAATCGATTATAGCGTGGTTATCCATATATCATCATTTCATATATATGGAGCAAAATACAAAAATTATATTAAAATGGTGACCCAACTAATGGGCAGCAGTTAATTCACTATCCAAAAAAAAGTCAACAAATACCTTTAATCAAGATGGATCCATATGCCTTATTCCAATTATTTGAGGTTGGCTACTCAACTTAATTGCTCTTCACTTTATCCATGGAGTCCTTATCTTCTTTTCCAACTCTGATTCAACATACCTTCTGCGATGCATTTTTAGGTTCATGTATAAAATGAAGAATCACATATGGTGAGATCACCTAAACGTGTTTCTCATTGTTGTTATCCGAGTTCCACCAAGAGTATCCATAGCTTCCCATGTGAAGAAGCTTCCTGAGGGTATATATCTAGATAAATACATTGGTGGACAGCAATGTATATAATGAGCCTACGGTTTTTTCCAATTTATCCTTTGAGATTTTTTTTCTAATAAGCAGCCACTTTGTATAAAAAAAAAAAAAAAGAAGCTAAAGATTGGGTTAATCTCTGGTCCAACCCTCTCAGCACCCCTAGAGTTACGGGACCAGCACTCGGTAATAACCTTCACCTTTATCTTTTTACCCATTGAGATTCTTTGTTTTAGCCTCTTGACTGGTGGAGCAAGGAGGGATGAGTGGAGTAGAAGGTCCATCTATATAGGGTCAGATCTTCTGTTAAATCATAACCTTTTATAGACTCAGAAACATTGAATCAGGGTTCATGGATTCATAAAAGGAGAATTCAGGTAAGATCTTCTACCTAACCAAGAAAAATCTAATTTCAATGCAAGTCAATTTTGTGAATGGATAAAAAATGCTCACCTTAACGAATGCTAACCACTGCTCCTTATCAGGCAGCGGGCACATCAGTGTCGAAAAGTGAATATATGCCTCCCAAAAATGTGAAAATCACTTTTCAACGCTGAAGTGTCAGCCCCTGACAAGAAGCAGTGATGAGCGTTTGTTAAGGGAAGCGTCCATAAACCGATCCCGTCAATTTTGTTGATTCCTACACCTTCCATCAGCCACCTGCTTTAAATCCTTACACACCAGTACCATATCTCTTTCAGTCCAAGCATTGGCTTCAACAAAATCATCTAAACCACATGATCTTAATGATCTGCGGCCGTACGTGCAGTTAAAGACTGATTTATTTTATTCATCTTTGGGCTATGACCAATTCAAGATAGAATCCATCGACGCACCAACAGGTACTGAATTATAGCCAACCAAACAGCTCCTAGCAATCAAGGTCTAAATAAGACAAGGAACTACTGGGGTCCCTAGAAAAGAAAAACCCCTACGTCACCTCGTGATGTATGTGTGGGTCCATGTGTCAAATCGTAAGCATGACATGTGTTACGTTAGGAATTTCCCTTACATCCTCCTTGGAAGGTATCCAGGAAAATGCAGGCAAGGAGAAAGGGTGATGTTAAAAAGCCAGTCCACTGCACCCCGTAGGTATCAAAATATCAAACCCTAACCACTGAAATACCTCTCAACCCATCATGACCGACTTCCCCTTCCTAGCAGCTGACGTCCTCGGAGACCTTAACCCTAACCCTAGTTACACTCATCTAATGAATTATCCCGACCTGTCGTCGCTGCCGGAGTTCGAGCCTTCCCATTATCTGAAACTTGAGGATGGATCAGAGGAAGATTCCGCCGGTACCCAGATAGGATGTCACTCAGAGAATCCGAATTTGCCAGAAAATGTCAACGATGACTTGAACGGTTACAGCAGCAGCGCACCTAGAAGTAGTGACATGCAAGTGATAAGCTACCAAATTCTACTCTATACACTAGTTAGATGGCTTTTAAGATGATGATGATCTTATATTTCTTCACCTAACTCCTCTCTAACGTTAAAAGTGTTTGTTTGTGTTTGTAGAAAATGTAAAAAGCCGGTGAAGAAGAATAGGGTGGATGTGGGATTAAAAGTTGCATTTAGAACGAAATCTCAGCTTGAAGTCATGGATGATGGATTCAAATGGAGGAAGTATGGGAAGAAGGCCGTCAAGAACAGCCCAAACCCAAGGTAATGTTGAAATCCAACCTAGCCTGCAAGCTGGTTTTAGGTGCATATGCTATTAAAGCAATCGCGTTTTCCTAATGATTTGATCTTAGTTTAGACCGATTAATCGAATGATTAATGAAGGGTCATGTTTATGATGAATTATCTTTTCGATTGCTTTTGAATTTCTAAGTGATTATCCCTTTGATTTGAACACAGTGGACCGTCTTAGTTGATGGCTAGTAAATGAATTTTGTATTGGATTATACTTTCTTATTTCTTTATTTTGAGGGCTTACTTGTTGCAGTGCAATCTTCTAATTCTATTGATTTTAAATGATAAAATTTCTTTTGTTGCTCTATAAGTTCTATAGTATACAAACTAGTGGTGTAAGTTATAAGGAATACCCAGTATGTGACTGGGAATTGGGGATGAATCTGTTCTACAGTGATCTCTTATGGTAAACATCAATCTTAAAGACCTGCCCTTGGATCCTTCATGTCCAAAAGACTGAAATGTCTTCAATTGTTGGGGATTATTCATTCTATTAGGGATAAGAATTATGGTCTAGGAGCTCTCTTATGCAGAACCCACAATTCATTCGCGGGGTGCGATGGTTGAACCTTGCCGCTGCTCAACTTGGAATCATTCTCTGAGGACTTGGATTATATATGTTGCAGCAGCTGTCTTGGCACCTTCAATTCGACAATTCAGTTGTTAATTACCATCCTCATGTATAACACAATTTATATGCTGACAAGGAAACTCATTAGAATTTGGTGCTTTTTGGTCGGAAGAACGTCGGTGCAACTTATTAGAGAGCAATGAAAGTCATATTCCATGATATAATGATTCATTTTATGAAAATATATATATCGATGATATTGTGGTAAAATCAAAATTAAACCATCTAAGCCAATCTTAGTAGCTCAGTTGAGATATTGAGAGTGCATTAATTAAACAGCCGCCCCGCACTTTGTCATGCCTCACATAAGCTGGCTCAATTCATATATAGGTATGATCATCTTTGTTAATAAACTTGACTGCAACCTATTGATGTTTCACGGTTAAATATATCGAGATTTTTTTTATGCATGGGGGTGGGGAGGGAGCTAAAATATTTGTTATTTTAGCAAGATCAGTAATTCAGAAGTCCAAATGGGTTTTAAACAAACAAGTAGAGAAGTATAGAAATTAGTTTGTATAAGCAATTTATTGAAAGCTTGTTGTTGGAATTTGATTACAGAACTACATAGAGTGTTGTTAAAACTTTACATGTGGTTAATCAGGAATTACTTTCGCTGCACAAGTCGAGGGTGTAACGTGAAGAAGAGGGTGCAAAGAGACAGTGAAGACTCTAGTTATGTAATTACAACCTATGAGGGTGTGCACAATCATGAAAGCCCTTGTGTGGTTTACTACAACCAAATGCCTCTAATGGTTCCTAGTGGATGGACCTTGCAAGCTTCACACTCATCATCTTCTTGAAGGCGTCTTATGCGCTGGTGGGGATAGGGAAATAGATCCAAAAAGAAGGAAACTTACATATGGTTTGTGGAGTTTAGTTCTTATTTCATGTAGGACTCTTTCTATTTCTCTCATCACCATTTTTTTTTATGGAACGAGGGGTAGAAAGCTAAAATATTTATGTTTTAATGAGATCAATACGGATTTTGAGCCCAAAACCCATTTAAACCCCTTATAATTAACTCAAACAAACAAGTATTTAAGTATTGAAATTAACATGTATAAGCATATTGATAGGCTTTCTCGTTGTTGTTGTTGTTGGAATTTGATTACTGAACCACAGTCACTGTGATTTAGTAACTACATGTGGGTTAACCAGGAATTGCTACATATTAATTGTTGCTCAGTCGAGGGTGTTATGTGAAGAAAGAGTGAAGAAAGACCATGAAGACTAGGTATGTGATAACGACCTATGAGGGTGTGCGCGACCATGAAAGCAGCCCTTGTGTGGTCTATTATAACATAATGCCTTTAATGGTTCCCAGTGGATGGACTCTGCAAACTCCAGTCATCTTCTTTAATGTGACTCTCTCTCTCTCTCTCTCTCTCTCTCTCTCTCTCTCATTCATTGTTTAGATTTTAGGGCAATACTTTGAAAAATCTTACCGGACTTGGACATGGAACCTTAGCAAATGGCTCGACCTGGTCCCAAACCAGGTTGTAACCATTAAATTAGCCAGTTGAAAGTGCATAAAGATAAGATTAAGATTAATTAGATGATTGGGATTAAATTAAATCCATCTAATCTAAGAAAATCCTAATATTTAATTTAATTTAATTATAATCTAATCTGATTTAATATAATATTCTAATCAAACCTTAATCAGATATTTATCCCCTAATAAGACAACGATTGGCAAAGTGAGAATTTAGCCCGAGTCACTCACCGGTCCAATCTGTTTGGACCAGTTGGTCATGCTAAATGTGTAATCTAATCTTATATAATCTATTCAAATCTTAATCTTATCTTTATTCCCTAATAAATCAATGGTCGAAAATTACCCCCAAAGAAAAAAATGGTCTGTGAAGTGAGAGATTGGCCTGGGTCACCGGTCCAATCTGTTTGGATCGGATGACCATGCTTGATTGTGTCAACCTCTATACAGGTTTTACAACATTACTTACATCATATTAGCTAGCAAGCTTTTGAAAGATGACTGAAACTTGCCTAAGTCAACTCCACTTTGATCCATTTACTCAGAACCTGTTTAGCAGCTACCTGTAATGTAATTATTTCATTTGAGTTTCTCAAGGCAATTGTAGCCATGAGATGATGGTTTTGTAATGAACTCATTCAAATTTATGCTGATTTGTTAAATGCAATTAGAAGTGAAATCATCTTAGGTTTTTCTATAAAATGAAATGACGTGTTATCAAGCATAAATGAGTACAAATTTGAATGACTTCATTACAAACCATCAAGTTGTGACAGTGGCGGAGTCATGTAGAAGAAGGGGGGGAGGGGACCAGTTGCACTCCTCAATGTGTAATTACCCTTGTAATAATAATGGCCTGACAAAATATCATGCTTGATTGGAATCAGTCCCCCCTCCCCCCTTTTGAATGCCCCCCCCCCTTAATGTGTGAGTGTCCTATGATTGGAATCAGTTGCCGCCCCTCCCTTCAATGTGTGAATACCTCATGATTGGAATAAATTTTCCCCTCCCCCTTACCTAGAAATGAGTTCACTTCATCTCTAATCTGACTGAACTGGTACCACTTTAGTCTCTACTCTGACTGTTACACGATGTCAGACAAAGGGTGCATTAATAAAATGAACAAACTAATGAAACAAAACTAAATAAAATAAACAAATTTTCAACCCAAGATAGTGCCAAGTGACTTCCTTTGGAATAAAATGGGTGAGAATTTAAAATTTCATCACCACTGCTCATTTTATTCCATGTAAAGTCACCTAATGTACTGGACTCCAAATCCTGGACAGGACATCTATTTTAATTAATAAATATACAAGTATTTATTAAATTTATATTTACTATAATACCCTCTTTTGACCCATGTATATCGGCTCAAACACCCTTTGTCAGGCCACATGTTATACACCAATTGCTAATAGAGTAGTACCTGTTCATTGAGACCGGAGATGATTTAAAATCCTAGAGAATCATTGCCCCATGGATCAGATTAGGTGCGACCCTTAATGGGTGCCAACAATGTGCCCGCAACCAGCAGGTGACATGTCATGTTGAAAAAGTGATTTACACTTTTTGATCGGACATGTCACCCTCTAATTGTGGATGCATCATTGGCATCCATTAAGGAGACTCACATAATCATTTGGCTTCCCCCCGTTCCCCCTAAATGAAAATCCTCCCATGCGTTGTGGTTACAAAAGACTTGAAAAACTCAAATGAAATGATTTTATTATAGGTGGCTGTCAAGCGCAGCCTCAAAACTCATAGAAATTTTGGTTTGTGGCCACTTGATGTATAATCATGACATGGTGAATTAAAGATGAAATTTTCGAGCTCCCTTGGTTGAACCGTGATTCTTCTTCCTAGCCAATAGTGAGACGTTTGAACGAAGGAAACCAGGCAACTGATGCACCCGGCTCCCCTGTTTCTCTTACATCTCACTTTCTTCCTTTTTCTCTCTCCCTTTCTGATGGCAAGGGGTAGTTTGGTATGGCCTAATCCGGTTTTAGGATAAATTTTTGGTCAAATCAGAGTTTTGAATGTTTATATCCTCTTTCTGTCTATCTCTCTCCGATTTTAGGAGCTCTTTTTATGTTTACTTTTCGGAAAAGATGTTGACACCAAGAGGCGGGTGGGACTTTGATAAAATTTCTAAGGCTTCACATCTGTCCTTACTTTTTGATCTTCGTGTTTCTCTCCTTTGTCTCATGCTTGACCCCAACTCATTCAGGATTGGTCACAGCCTGTGTTGTGACTGTGCAGTGACGGGTTAACACGTGACTTTAACAACGTTCAAAGTGTCATAAAAGGTGCCCAGTTAAATAAAAAAAAGCACTAAATTCAAAAATTCACCATGTGTCAGCCCATGATGATTGCTACATGATCACAACATGGGCTGTGATCACAGCGGTTCCACTGCCACTTGTCTCAACCCAACCCACATCTTTCTTGTTTCCACTTAGGTTTTTTATTCATTATTTTAACCGAGGTATCCAAGCCTCTTAGGCCACCTGACTATTAGGTAAAGGGTTGACCTCCCTCAACCTCCCCCTCCCCATGTTCCCCCACGCCCCCCCCCAAAAAAAAGAGAATGATTATCTGTGTTGATACAGACCTCTATAAGTGTGTCATTGATTGACACATAATGGATTTTTGTATTTTGTCTCTTTCTGAACACCTACTTTTTCATTGGGACACTTGCTTGGATGTTTCTAACCCCAAAAACAACACATGTCAACTTATCATTCACCATACACACTAGACTTTTTCATCACAGAACATTTTCTTCCAAAAACGAAGCAAATGTTATGTGATAAAAATGCCACTGCAGTGTATATGGTGAATAATAAATACACAATAGTTGTTTTGGGGGTAAAAGGGTCCAAAAAAGTGTTCAGTTGAAAAAGTAGGTGGTCAATAAAAGTCATCAAATTCAAAAACACATCATGTGTCAATCAATGGCATGCTTTTAGAGGTCTGTCTCAAAACAGATAATCATTCTCCATAAAAAACAACCCTTTACCTACCTTCAAACCCTGATTGTTGCCTGCGCTAGAATTGCTGGTCCAATGAGACAGTACTCACCTAGCGCAACCTGAGCAAGTATCTACCATGGATGTCGGTGGATCAAGGGATTTAACTGCTTTTAAGGTTAATAGTCTAGAATTAAAAATGAGAGGAGTCCTAGCCATATGACCTATATGCTTCACGAGCTTTTTAATCACAAGAGGACAAGTGAAAAATAGGCGTTTTTAACAAAACAAAGCACCTATGGCCGACATTTCTCTAAAAACTGAGATAGAAAATAAGGCAAAGTAGATTAAGTACTTAGCTTCTTAGTTTCTCTTGTTTGAGATAGGCTCAAGTCATAATAGACACATTTTAATTACAAAGAGATAATAATAACATTAACACTTTGCATTCGCTTCCCATTTTGCCAATCCCAAAAGCCTTCACGTTAGAGAAGGCCTTAGAGAAGGCCCTTGATTAAAATCTAAACATAAGAAATAAGAACTAATGCCTTCAGAATATATGTATCCTTTGAACTTCCCCTCCTCCTCTTTTTCCCTACGGAAGTTGAACCATGGTAGTATTTCTAGAACATGTAAACTCGACTTGCTCTGAATTTTGCCGAGTCAAATAAATCATCAAGTCAAATGAGTCAACATGCGAGTATATTAAGAATAATATGAAGAAAAAAAAGAGAGTAAAAGTTGTGATGGGGGAGAATATACTGAGGCCCCCATTAGTTGTTCCCAAAGAACCAGTAGAGCCCAACCCTTAAAAGAATCGACCCAAAGAATTCTCAAAGAGACTAACCCGAGGAAACTCTATGAATCCCCCGGCTCATAAAATGCCGAGACCATCAACAAAAAGTCAGAAGTATCCTTTGGTATCAAACTCCTTGAGTATTCCAGAAATAGTCTTAACTGTTACCCAGATCACTCGACACCTAAAAGCTAGTTGAGACCTTAAGGCGTTCGGTATTCGAGAATCCCTGACATGCGAAAATATAACGATTCGACTACTTTGCTTAAAGATAAGCACCACCCAAAAACCATTATAAAGAGAGAATGTTTTTTGTAACAGGCCTGACATTCTGAGAAAGTGACAGAGAGGGCAGGGGGAGACGCGGCCAAGAACGTGAGGGAAAGCGATATGTGGGATCTCATTTTGATATGCCAACTACTCAAGCCTATAAATAGGGGCAGTGATTCACTCTCCAGGTATGAGATATCAGAAACCCTAATTGAGAGAGCTCCACTTCTACATTCCCTTTGTTACTTGACTTAACTGTCGGAGAGCTAGAGGTCGGCCCTCCACCGGCGCCTAGCTTCCTAATCTTCTTTTGCTTTGTGTGTGTAGCACCCGCTTTCACCAGGGACCTGGAACAGCTGTAGGACCATCTAACTAGAGTAAAGGAGTTCACCAAACCAATATACTATCAGTTGGAGCCATCTGTGGGAAAATGCAATTCCCAGAGAACTTCAGGTCCGCATAGTTAAAACCAGGTCAGTGGCAGCTCAACAAAACAAGAGTGTTAGAATTGATGGTCGAGAAACCTCTGTCTCGAACGGAGCATGCCCCGAAACCCTAAGGGTAGTTGTGCTCGAGCAGAAGATTCAAAGACTGATGAAAAACATACAGTTGTTGATGGAATAGAACCAAGAAATCATGTAAGAGCTGAGAAGCCAGAGTGGCACGACCGGCGACCACAACACGAGACATACGGGACCCCACGTCCCCCTAACCAGAAGTCATGACCAGGAGCGCAAAGATGAGGTAATAAGTGGTATGGCCTCCCAATTTTGGGAGGCGAGCCAACTTAAAGAAAGGATTCACACCCCAGATCTCTGTGAAGAGAAAATAGAGGATGTAAGAAGGGAGATGGCGACCATGAAGGAAACCCTCAAAGGAAAAGCCCCGGTCACAATGGATGAATTGATCCAGAGGACGGACCATCCCTTCACCCCGGAGGTAATGGCTCGACCACTTCCCAGTAAGTTTAAGCCACCCCAAATGGAGATGTTTGACAGCAGCAATGATCCCCTTGATCATTTGGAGGTGTATAAGACGCATATGAATCTCTAGGCAACACCAGACGAAATCATATGCCGAGCCTTTCCTACGACGATCAAGGGTTCCGCCCGAGTGTGGTTTAACCAGCTGAAGCCCGACAGCAGCCCAAACTTTACAAAGTTGAGCCAAAAATTTGTCAGCTATTTCATAGGCGGCCAACAACACTGGAAACCAACCACCTATTTGTTGAACATCAAGCAAAACAAGAGAGAGTCTCTACGACACTACATGTCACGGTTCAATAGGGAGATGTTGCAGGTGGATGATGCCAAGAAGAAAGTGATCGTGGACGCTCTCATGGCAGGACTGCTGCCCTCCAAGTTCCTTTTCTCTCTCTCCGAGAATCCCCTGTCCCGCATAGCTGACCTTATGGTGAAGGCACAACAACACATGAATGCTGAGGACACCCTTAGCACCAGACGAGAGCAAGATGTCGGACCTAGTTCATAGTCTGATAAGAGAAAAATGGAGCAACAACAAGCACCGTGGGAAGAGAGAGGTGGTCGGGCGAGAAAAGGCGATAGCAACCGTGGGGTCAGGCCCCGGGTCAACCTCCCCTCGAGTAAGCTTCAAAACTATACCCCCCTTAACGCACCCATGGTGCAAGTGTTCCTGCATAGTTAGGATGATCCAGGCATCAAATGGCTCGAGAGGATCCGAGCCCCGCCAAAGAAGAGAAATCGCGATAAGTACTATTATTTTCACCCGGATCATGGCCACATCATTAACAATTGCTTCGACTTAAAGAAGAAAATTGAAGCCCTTATTCAATGAGGGCGGTTGCAAAGATTTTTCGCTGAGCGACACCCAATCCGATGCGAAGACATCCTCTAAAACCCTCATGTTTCTGGAAGAAAGAAAGCCAGAAGGGTCGATAGGGGAAATAAGGATTATAACTGGTGGGTTTAATGGGGGAGGATAATCCAGCTTAGTAAGAAAATCGCACATGAGGCAGATTTGTACATAGAGAGACCGGTAAGTGATGGTGACAGAAAGGCTAGCAAAGCATCACAAGGTAGAGCATCCCCCATCACCTTCTCTACAGAAGACACCCGAGGGGTGAGTTAGCCACACAATGACGCAATGGTGGTGACGTTAGTTATCTCAAACTACATCACACACTGTATCCTTATTGATAATGAGAGCTTCGGTGGATATTCTTTACCTCTTGGCCTTCGACCAAACGGGTATCGAGCGAGACAAGCTTAAGCCCGTTCAAACACCCTTAGTTGGCTTCACGGGTGACTGATTGCTCCCATTAGGAATGGTCAATTTACTAGTCATGATTGGGACAGGAGACAGACAAGTTGCCAGGGTGATAGACTTCTTGGTGGTCGATTGCCCCTCTATATACAATGCAATACTTGGAAGGCTGACATTGAATCAATTAAAGGTAGTCACGTCGACCTATCATCTTTTGATGCACTTCTTAACTGAGGGGGGAGTCAAGAAAATTAGTAGGGACCAAGTGACAGCCAGAGAGTATTATACGGCCTCATTCAAAGGAGAGTAGGCCCCAAAAGAGAGCATAGAAATTGACAGTCTGGAAGTCCAAGACGAAAAGACTTGAGTGGTGGCAGAACCAGAAGGTGAGCTAGAGGACGTTATCCTTGATTCTAATGTGCCTGATAGAGTTACCCGGGTAGAGCTAGACCTGTAGGAAGAGTTTAAGAGGTAGCTACAAAACTTCCACATCGAGAATAGGGACATGTTTGCCTAGACGCATGAGGACATGCCAAAAATAGACCCCCGACTTGTTGTACACAAGCTACATATGAGCCTAGCCTCGAGGCCCATCAAGCAAAAGAAGAGAAATTTTACTCCAGAAAGGAATCAGGCGATCGCAAAGGAAGTTAAAAAATTATTGACAATGCGCTTCATAAGGGAGGTCCACTACCCTGACTGGTTGGCAAATATGGTTATGGTGCAAAAGCCAAACGATAAGTAGCGTATGTGTGTCGACTTCGCCGACCTCAACAAAGAATACCCCAAGGATAGTTTTTCACTTCTAAGGATTGACACCCTGTTGGACTCAACGGCTGGCCACTAGACCCTCAACTTCATGGATGCCTTTTTAGCATATAAGCAGATAAAGATGCACGAGTTTGACTAAGAGAAAACCGCTTTCATCACTGATTAGGGGCTTTACTGTTACAAAGTCATGCCCTTCTGGTTGAAGAATGCAGAAGCAACCTACCAAAGTCTAGTCAATGAGATGTTTAAAAGCCAAATTGGGAGGAACGTCAAAGTGTATGTTGATGATATGATGGTGAAAAGCCTTCTAGCCAAGCAACATCTCTCTGATTTGAGTGTGACGTTCCAGACCTTGAGGAAGCACCAGATGAAGCTTAACCCTAGCAAATGTGCCTTCGGGGTATCGATTAGGAAGTTCCTCAGGTTTATGGTGTCCTAACGGGGGATAGAGACAAATCCCAAGAAGGTGAAGGCCACAGTCTACATGTAACCACCAAGGAACACAAAAGAGGTGCAACGACTAACCGGGAGAGTAGCGGCTTTGAGCAAATTTATATCCAAGGCCACAGATTAGTGCTTTCCTTTTTCTGCCTACTGAAAATGGTTTTTTGTTAGGACAAAGAATGCGATAATGCCTTCCAAGAGCTTAAGGACCACCTCAGCCGCCTGTCTCTGATCAATCAGCCCAAGCAAGGTGAAGTGCTCTACGTGTACTTGTTGGTATCAGAGATGGCAGTGAGTTCAGTTTTAATAAGGGAAGAAGCCGAGATACAAGCACCCATATACTACACCAGCTGGGCTTTCAAAGGAGCGAAAAAAAGATACTCGAGGGCGGAGACGATGGCGTTCACATTGGTTGTTATGGCCCATTGACTAAGGCCCTATTTTTAGGCCCACACCATCCGGGTGCTCACGGATCAGCCACTCAGGACTATACTGCACAAACCCTAAACCTTTGGGAGGCTGGTTAAGTGGTCGGTGGAGTTGGACGAGTTTGACATCAAGTACCACCCTCAGGGAGCTATCAAGGGCCAAGTAGTAGTGAATTTCATCATCGAGTACACTTATGCACCGGGGGAAGAAACTGAAATGCAAGAAGAACAACCAAAGAAAGAAGAAGCAGGCCAGGCATAGTGGATTATACATGTAGACGACTCCTCCACCAATGGTGCAGCTGGAGGAGGGGTTGTCTTAGTCACACCGGAGAGAAACAATCTTGAGTACACCATAAGGTTTGGGTTTAAGGCAACCAACAATGAGGCGAGTATGAGGCAATGATCACAGGACTACGCCTTGCCAGCGCACTCGAGGCCGAGAGGGTCTAGGTTAACAACGACTCCTAGTTGGTGGTAGGACAAGTACAAGAGGAGTACAGGGCAAAGGACTAGCGAATGAAAAAGCACCTCACCATAGTAGCAAAAGAGAAGTCCCGATTTAAATATTTTAGTATACAATGAGTCCCATGAGGACACAATGAAGAAGCTGACAGGTTAGCCAGACTCATGTCATCCACCACTAAGAGCCTCGATCCCAGGATCATTATTGAGAATCTGCCTAAGCCAAGTATCCAGGAAAAAAAAGATAGAGAAGTCAATGTGATAATCTCTGAGCTCGAGTGGGCAAACCAAATCGTAAGGTATCTGAAGAATGGTGAGTTGCCCGAGGACAAGGAAGAAGCAAGAAAAGTTAATGTATAGGTGAGTCGATATCTCTTCCACAGTGACACTTTGTACAAGAAGAGCTTCACCCTCCCCCTGCTGAGATGCCTATCTGAGAAGGAAGCCGACTATGTGCTTCATGAAATACACGAGGGAATCTATGGGAGCCACTCGGGGGGCAGGTTGATGGCCCATAGAGCCATAAGAGCAGGGTACTATTGGCCCTCTATACAGAAAGATGTAGGTTAGCTCGTTCAAAAGTGTGACAAGTGTTAGATATTTTCCAACATCCCCAAGAAGCCGGTAGAATAATTAGTCCCAATAGCAGGGCCCTTGCCCTTCGTGCAGTGGGGAATCGACATAATGGGACCGTTTCCCTAGGAGAAAACATATATGAGGTTCTTGGTAGTGGCCATCGACTACTTCACTAAGTGGGTGGAGGTTGAACCCTTGGCAAAAATCATCGAGAAGAACATACGTCACTTCACCTGAAAGTCGGTTGTCTACCTGTTCAGGATTCCTTGAGTCATCTTCACCGATAATGGCAAGCAGTTCGACAACACCCGGTATCAGGAATTCTGTGCGAAGCTCGGGATCAAGAATCACTTCTCTTCCCCAGTGTGGACATCGGCATTCAGGAGGGGTTCAGATCCCTCAGCCCACCCGTGGTTTTTGGGTTCACTCTTTGGCTCTTGATGTTGGTGTGTGAAAGGTTGCTAACCCTTTTATAGGAGGGTTAGGCTTTTCTGGGAGTTGCCACCAACTCGAGTTAACTGATGAAGTTGGACATCGGTTCTTATCTTCAGGGGAAGAAAAGAAGTCTAGACCCAAAGGTCTAGATGTTTAACTCCTAATATTGGTCTACATTCTTGAGATAAAAGGGTAAGTTGTTTAGTTGCATTTGGGGAAGGTGTTAGGCAGCCCAAATACCCACCATTTTAGGGCGGCTTCTCTCATTTATACATGTTTCAAATTATGTTAAAGTCCATGCTTGTTAAATGTAAAGTTATTGTTTCGGACCACCCTCGTGGTGTGATCATTACAATTGCACCTAAGACATAGTCCCAAGCTGCCTACATACTCGATCTTGTATGGTTCAATGTGTTCCTAGGGTTTTGTCGAGATCAAACTGTATGTAGTTCTAGGGGTTTATTATGTGTGCCAATCTTGGTAGTCAAGTACATCTAACTGTGAGAGTGATATAGGGTAGATTCATTTTAGATTGTTTGTATACTTACAGAGTACTCCGTATTGCTATAAAATGTGAACAAGTTAGTGAAATGGGAGTCGAGACTACGTTGTACCAATATGCATGGTTTTAAGAACCTAATTGGGCTATGGCCAAGCCTTAGGGTCTTTGGGTTGCGAACCATTGTGACGTGACCCTAAGGTAAGGTGATGACCATAAGAGGTCGGGATAGGTTGAAAGATAGTGATTGGGTAGGTAGACTCGACCTAATCATACTAATGTAGCAGACACAATCCAGACGTTGTCTCCCATGTAAAGTTCAGGTATCGGATACACTTAGAAATCACAAGCGTATAATCAACCTTACTATGATTGTAGGGAAGTTGAAAGAGGCATTTGCCATTAAGGGATTCTTAGATTATGTCTATGGAATGAAATGGTTTGAAGATGAGATTAAGCTTGGGATAAAGGCAGGTTTCATTTATCTTTCACAAGCCTAATGCTTGAAACTCATCCTAACGCCTGAAATTCCTCTCAATGCCTGAATAAAAATTCAAGCATTGAAATGAAAATAGGGCCCACAAAGGTGCCTAAGCACGTGGATGAATTTCATGGTGTTATTTGATTGTTTATAGGCTTTAGAGAAGGTCAGGGTTCACTAGGGTGGGTCCTAGATCTCGACGCCTGAATTTCTCCAATGCCTACTTTTTCTGTCAACACCTGAATTATAACTGATTAAAAATCAAGCGTTGGGTTTGGACAATCTGTACTCTAGAGGTTATATCTCTCTCCACAAAATTATAAATTGAGCATGATCAGTTAATTTGGAAAGCTGAGAGAGATATTTCCAACCATGTATAATAAGCCTATGTTTTTTTATGCATGATTGTTAAACTGACGCCTACATTTTTTGTCAACTCTTGAATTTTAATAGATTAAAAATCAGGCATTGGGTTTGGACAGTCTATACTCCAAAAGACATATTTCTCTCCACAAAATTCCAATTTAAGCGTGGTCAGACCATTTGGAAATCTGAGAGAGATCTTTCCAGCCATATATAATAAGCTTATATTTGTCTAATACCTGATTATTAAACTAACGCTTATATTTTCTATCAACGCTTGAATTTTAATAGATTAAAAATCAGGCGTTGGGTTTAGACAGTCTGTACTCCGGAGGGCATATCTCTCTCCATAAAATTCCAATTTGAGCGTGGTCAGTCAGTTTGGAAAGCTGAGAGAGATATATCTCCAACCATATATAATAATTCTATTTTTTTTTCTGACGCCTACTTTTTCAACGTCTAATTTTTAATTCCCTTAAAAATCAAGCGTTAGGCCTGGACCCAAAATCTAGCAGCTGTTTTGACCATTTAAACCCCTTGGGGGTATTGGAAAATTATAAAATTATGCATGCTAGTAGACAGTATATATATGGACATCATATTAAAAAAATTGGGCTTCATATCATGCATACAAAATTCAAACAAAAATCCCCAAATATTCAGCTCATCTAGGTCTCAAAAAACCCAAATTTTGGGGACTGTTTAGGAGCCCATCTCGAGGCCTTCCACTGCTCCTAAAATCATGAAATTAAATACAAAGCCTAGCATGTGTGTCTAGTCTAACATAGTCAAATTTTGGCTTAAGTTGAGGCTATTGAGCCTTTACTGTGTAACCTGAATTGGAGCAGAGATTAGACATGAATTGGACATCATAACAACATACTAAATATATATAAAATCATAGGGGGGAGTAGCTAGATCAATGTTGAGGCTTACCTTGGACCCAAAGTGGTCTAGGGTTTGTACGTCCTCCATTTTTCTTCTTCTTCTTACTCTTTTTGCCTTAGAAGTTTTTAGGGTTCTTCTTGCTAACCCAGGGTTGCACGAATTTGGGACTATTTATAGCCCCAAATTAGTGCAATGGAGGGTGGGGATTGAGGTTGGGGTTTGCTAGATGTAGGGCTAGGATGATGTTTATCCTAAAATAGGTGGAGGGCTAATATTGAATCTTGGTGGAGGGCTAGGATTGATTTGGGCTAAGGGGAATTGATAGGTGAGGTGGCTAGATTGAGGGTTGGATTTGAGTTGTCTTAATTAAATGGAGGGTGAGATTAGGGGTGTGCTATTGGGTGGATGTGTGAAGTGCATAGGAGACATGGGGGATGCATTTTGGCAAAACCCTATTTGTTGCAATGTTAAAGGGGAATGCATGGGATGCTTAATGCGGGGTGTGATGGGCTTTCTCGAGATTTGAAATTCAGAGTTCTAATCTAAGGGAGGAGGGTGAAAAATCAGATGAGAAGATGTCATTCCAAGGGCTACCAAAAATGGCCTGAAGGTGTGAATGCATTTAATGCTAAATATCTTAGTTTTAGCCCACTTAATGTTTTTTTTTCGAACCCTCTTTTTGTCATCACTCCTTGCGAGCTCTCGAGCTCAGAAGTCTGCCCAGTCACTGTCAATCTTAGAGGTCACAGATGCTCCGATCGTGCTGGTCCAGTCAAAACCAAATTACGAAATGGGTAAGGGGTGAAATCGGGGTTTTTTGCTTGAAAAGCTCTCAGATACATTTTGAAAGGGCAAGATGGTAAAATTGATTCAAGAATCTCCTAGGGATAGATGACCCCAGGTCTAGGTGATTCATAGCTTCTGACTACGTGAGATTACGGTACTTGGGTAGGAAATTAGTCAAAATCCATTTTTTGAGCAATTTAAAAAAATTGGACAAGGAATGATATTGTTTCTTCTGTAAAATGCTGTCATGGGTCATATTTGGGGGATTTGAAGTTTGACGAATCTTAGAGCTACAGGAGCTGGCAGATTGGTCATTGGATTCTTGAGCAGTTGTCGAGGGTTTTTCGAAGCAAAGTCGCTTTGAGAGATTAGGTTTCTGTAGCTGCCTGGAATCGAGTGGAATTAAATGGCCATACATTCTTTGAACCAGGTGTTTGTGAAATGTTTTATTGAAGGCAAGGGTGAAACTGAGAAAATATCTCTGACCTTGTTGCATTCCGGGTCCAAGAGAACTTTTGAGGGCATTTCACGTGCCAAATATGGGCAAAACGCGCTTTTTCTAGGTTTGGGCAAAAATGATCACCTGGGCCACAGATTTTCTATAAATTAGTGTGAATTTGATAGTCTTGAGGCTCTGAATTTATAGTGGTGTGGCCACTAACTATATGAATTTCTGATTTCATATGCACTCCCGGGAGTCAGTCGAGCACCTGATTTTTAAACCTAATTTGTTGCACTTTCTAGGGTATTTGAGGGAATCTTGACAGATAGGTTTTGTGAAAGTTCCTGCTCCTTAGACAACTTTTCGAAGGCCTCGCGATTATAAAGAAATGAATGCTAATTAATCTTAAGGAGGTCTGGAGAATATTCTGGCTCCAAAAGAGCAAAATGTGGTAAAACAGCTTTTTGACCTCTTAGGGAGGATTTGAGATTTCTCAGAGGTTCGAGATTTTGAAAGTATCTTCTCAGACTTGGAGATTTTAATCTAAGGCCAAGGTTGAGATACGGTGATTGACCTTTCTGGATTCAGAGGTCGGATGAATCTCTGAGAGCTTTTGCAAGGTTCATTTCTTAATCAGGATTATCATAGATTGAGAAATTGGCTATTTTCGTTCTCGAGCAATGTCTAATCTGTGATGAGTTTCCTAGAGCAGTGAGGCTAAAGGCTGCATAGGGTCTAAAATTACACCATTCAGACCACGGAAGAGGCTCTGGGGATCCTTTGAGGGTCAAAAGGTAGATTCTATGAGGTGAA
>JAOXJP010259822.1:0-16459 GCA_025762735.1 Platanus orientalis | reverse complement strand
ATATTGTAAAATTATTTTTTCTTAGATTAGAATCCTTATTCCTTCAAAGTTTCCTTTTTTTTTTTTTTTTTTTGTTTTTTCTCTTGTTTTTCGTATATGTGGTCCCGCACTTTGATCTTTCTCTGCCGCTTGTGTCGTTAGCTCCGCAATGTGGCGAAAGTCCAAAGGCCCAAGGAGTTTCATCATACTGAGAGGCGGCCCTTCTCTCACAGCCGGAGATCATACCAGGGAAAAAACCTCAACTGTACCATTCGTACCATGTACCATAAGATACAAATAATATATGGACCCCACCCCCTTGTGTCTTATAGTACAAGTCGTACACGAAGAAAATGGTACAAGGGATTTGGCTCCCGAGTTCAAGCCTCGGCTTAAGCTTGGTATCGGCCCAACCCAGTCCATGCATTGTTCTGGAGAAGACACTAATTAACGTAGAGGTGTGCAGGTCATAAGCAACAACAACAACAACAAACTCACCGGCTCCTAGGGCAAAGGTGGCCGTCTCTCTCTCACATTGATTAAGATGGTTTAAATTCAGGACAAATTCATCTTAGGTACTCATCGGTTGCCAAATGCCAACTTGCCATTGTGGTCAAACTGATCCTGGACTCATATCCTCCGCCACGGTCCCCTGTGCCACAGAATGCCCCAGACACAAAGGGGTGTGGGCCCTCCAAAGTCCAAATTGTATGGATCCCACCCCCAAAATAGGTGAATCCTGCAAAAACTGTATGGACCTCACCCTCCTTTGTGTCTGGGGCATTCTGTGGTGTAGAGGATACGGCTCCACTCATCTGCCCTTTCCACCCCTAAACTGAGGCAATGTCAAGTTAACTTGAGCCGGTGAGGATCTTGGGATGATATTGTATGTACCACACCCCTGAGGGGACCACTCGGAGAGCGGAATCAATTCACTTTTTGGAGGTTTTTGATTCCCCATCTTGAGTGGTC
Organism: Platanus orientalis; assembly: GCA_025762735.1. Lineage (NCBI taxonomy): Eukaryota > Viridiplantae > Streptophyta > Magnoliopsida > Proteales > Platanaceae > Platanus > Platanus orientalis. The sequence goes on along the minus strand of JAOXJP010259822.1, from coordinate 15,508 downwards.
ACGTCAGGAGTGTGGTGCACTTGATATGGCACCCTTTTTCTATTGTTGAGAAGGAAGAAACGGGGTTAAGATGGCAAGAGATGTCATTTATGACGACTAAACAAAGACTGTTCAGCCAGCTGATTTTTATAAGTCAAAATTTTATTTAAAAGAGAAGAAATAATTATTTGTGTATTTGTTAAAGTACCTATCGGTATAACATCCATGTCAGAGGGATATTATCTCCTACATCCAAATTGCCTGTCCTTCCATGTCACCACATGCAAAGGGTGGGGGTGTGCATGGTTAAAATCGAAAAAACAGTTTTCAAATGAAAAAGTGGGTTCCCAAAATAAAGGGTGTATATGATTAAAACAGTAAAATAAGTGTTTAAATGAACATTTGTTTCCTATTTGAAAAAAAAAAAAAAAAAAGAATCAAATTCAAAATCCATCACGTGTCAACATATGGTCTGGGGATAGGGGAACATACAAATTTGGGTGTAACAAAATTTTTCTCCGTATCGGATTGGTACTGCCGTGACATCAGTGATAATTTCAACCCCACATCGTTTCTTTTTCAGGTCGCAAGTTTTAGTCCAATAGCACATTTACAATGTGACAAAAATAAGTTCTTTAAAATCCTTATCATGGAATAAAAATCCAAAGGTTAGACAATACGCCATTAAGCTGACGTGGGCAAAAAAACTTTACATTTGGACAATCCCTCTATCCAGAGATCACCTAGAAGCTTAACCATTTCCACATCATCCCTCCACGTGGTAGAGAATCCCTGATCAACACGGTGAAACACCCTATCAATGAAATTTCAAACCATTAGGTGACACAAAAGAAAACTATGGGACCAACACTGGGTAATGATCTTTAGTGACACACCAAGGAAGAGGTCAGGTTTTCACGTACCCTGAACAGTATTTTACAGTGAATTGTGTTAACACTTGTCCCCTCTGGTTAGTGATAGTGTGGGTTCACTATATGTTACTGCAGCAGCCTCATATCTTCCGTGCCGCCCCCCTTATGCAACTTCATGAGCCGAGACAAAGGGGGGTATCATTTCACATTTTGGAGATGTCACATCACCCCCCAAAAGTGAAATGATACTTCCCCTCTGTCTCACTCATGAAGTCGCACAAAAGGGGGCGGCACAGAGGATACTCCCCAACTGCAGCAGGCCCAAGTGGTCAACCCCGACGAAAATATAAATAAATAAAATTAGTGACCCAACACTTTATTTATTATTTATGGCTAAACACAGCCCAACACTTAATTTATTATTTATGGCTAACCACAGCCTAATAGGAATTTCATGAAACTCTCACAAGGCAGTCTCAGAGGCTACATGCATTCTTATTGATCCTAAAAGTCCAATCTACGCACAAGGCAACCTCTTGACGATCAGGCGTTCATGCATCATTGGCCATTCATTTCCATCTGTAAACCATTGTCTTTTTTATTGCTCAGTAATGCTTGATTTTGAAAAAGCAACCCATCAACGGAATGGTGTTGTGCATTCCACAAGCATGATATCATACTACCCAACATATATGTGGTAAATCACTCCCCAACTCAGTTCGTGCTGCAAAAAACTTGTAAGGGAAAGGGTTTGATACACCCAAAACAGTATTTTCCTCCATATCCCCACACCACAGGGTGACATGTGATGTTTTTTTGACTTTGGTGCCCATTTTAAATAAGGAGCAAATGTTCATTTGAACACTTTTTTATGGTTTTAACCCTATAAATCCCCTTCTTTTTCTTTTTTTTTTAACTGTTTTTATAGTTTTGACCCTCATAACGTTTTGGATGTTGCTTGGGTGTAGCAGATCCTTTCCCAACTGTATTCAAATGGGCTGCGATGAACTTTCCGGTGCGTACGCACCTAGATTATGATAGAAAGCAACATGTGTGAAAAATCTGAATCTGCCATTCACTTTGCCCCGTTCTTCACTCTAATTTGTTTTTGTTTTTTCCATCTCTTACTAGGAAGATTTTCCATGGTTTCTCACCATCGCAAATCGCAAGGATGCAACAAAACAACATAAAGGTCTGCCACTCACTGCTTACGCTTTCTTTCATTTATGTCTGAATCTGTCAAACAGAACAAAATAAAGGTCTCCAATCATGGGCGGAGCCATGATTTTCACGTAAGGGGGGCGGGGCCAAGCCAAAGGATTATGTGTGCTCCCTTAATGGGTCCCAACGGTATACTCATAACCAAACGGTGATATGTCACATCAAAAAACTGAAAAACACTCCTCAAAAAATATAAATCACTTTTTCAACATGACATGTCACCTATTAGTTGCGAACACACTATTGACATCCATTAAGGGACGCTCCTAATCCGATCCCCAAGATTCTCCAGGATTTTAAATCATCTCTAGTTACCACTCCATTAGCAATCAGTGCGTGACATGTGGCCTAACAAAGGGTGTTTGAGCTAATATACATGGGTCAAAGGAGGGTATTATGGTAAATATATAATTAATAAGTACTTGTATATTTATTAAATAAATAGATGTTCTGTCCAGGACACCAGGTGACTTTACATGAAATAAAATGGGCAGTGGTTGGATGAAATTTTAAATTCCCACCCATTTTACTCCAAATGAAGTCACTTGGCACCTTGGACACCATCCTGGATAGGATATTTGCACCCTTTGTTAGAAATTGTGTCATGTCCTGAGCAGAATGGAGTGGTACTAGTTTAGCTAGATTGGAGATGATGAGTCACATCCTGAGCAGAGAATGGTTCAGTCAGATTGGAGTTAACGTGAACTCATTTTCTGGTAAGGTGGGACAACTGATTCCAATCAGGGGGGCAATTGATTCCAATCAGGTATAAAATTGGTCTAGCCCATTAATATTACAAGGGTACTCAGACATTGAGCTTGCTCCTATGTGGCTCCGCCACTAAGTGGAGTGTCTGGTTGTCGTTGTCTTCAACATGGTGTGACAAATAACCGTAAGAAGGTCAATCTAATGACCCTAAATGAGATGCTTAATGAAGTATGACATTTGCAAGGTCAGATTGTTGCGATGAGTCATTCGAAGTAGGTTGTAGGTGAACACCCTATGCAAAAGCTACACCAAGGGTTTGCAAACTCTATAGGGGGTTTATGCCCCAGTTCACATGCTCTAGACACAGCCTCCCTGTCATTGCAGCTTTGTCCTAGGGACTCATCCTCTTGATGGGGAACTTTATCGCATTTGCCTTGCGAGGGATCTTCGTTTATGCTCCAAAATACTAATTTTTATTAAATATACTATTTAGAAAAAGTTAGACTCCATTTGGAGTCAGATTTTTCTCAGAGACATTTTGTCAAGCACCTGGCATCCAATTTAAAAACAGGGGTCTAAGGGATTCTAAAGACTTCATAAATTTGTGTACAATTCTATTAGTGTTAGTCAAGAATTCAAGAAAAATATGTGCTTAATAGGAGTCCATTTTCTTTTGAAATTTTGTACCAAAAACTTGAGAGCAGAGGTGCCTGCGCGCCCTTATGTCGGTCGTGCACCTACTGCAAGTTGCCACTCCAGTGCTATGTGCAGCCCCGCATGCTAGGTTGCAAGCGACCCCCCTTGTGTTTGACATAATTCTTGAAAAATGGAAAAAAGTGGAGTTTGAATCGTTTGATCAAGGTTGACCCACAGTCACGATGTTGACCAGATTTGACTTTTTAATTAAGGTTGACTAAGTTAAACCAATTTAGACTATTTAGACTTATATTTAATCTAGGTTTAACCAAGGTTGACCATGACAGAATAGGGTTGACCATATTTGGCTCAATTCAACCAAATTTGACTACTTTGACCTAGAGTTTAACAACATAACAAAGTTTGGAACAAGGTTGATCAAATTTGACTAAAGTTGATTAGTTTGATCAAATTTGACTAAACTTGACCAGATTTGTTGTACGTTAACTAGGTTTGACCAAATTTGAATAAGTTGATCAAAATGGATCAAAGTTAACAAGTTTAACTAGATTTGAACATGGTTGACCAAAATAAACCAAGGTTAAGTAGTTCAACTAGACTTTAACCTATCTTCACTAGGTTTGACCAAAATTGACGAAATTTTACAACATTGATTTTGTTTGACCATATTTGACCATGGTTGACCAAGTTTACCAAAATTGACAAAAATGGATCAAAATTTGACCAAATTAATCAATTTGACCGAAATTAACCAGAATTGATCTGTTTGACCAAAATTGACTAGAGTAAATCAATTTGACTGGAGTTTACTAGTTTAACCAGATTTGGCTATAGTAGAATAGTTTGACTAGAATCAACCATAATTGATTAGTTTGACCAAAATCAACTAGGTAGACCAGATGGTAACACATGGCATAATTTTTCATTTTAAATAAACATAATGTTGAGCTTGATGAAAATTTCTAATTTGAGATATATATCAACAAAATTTAAGAAAATTTCAATGATATAAGGTTCCAAAGGATATTTTATATGAGTGATTGGAGGAAATCAAGGGATAATTAACTCTATCCATCTTGAAAGCCTATTAAAATTGCAATGGTGCTAAAAATGATATTTTATTACTTACTTACTTTTTCTTACAAGTCAAACTTTAATTTGTGAGTACAATCAAATAAAAATAAGCAATCAATCTAATATTTAATCATGTCCATCAAAGTAAATAACTTTTAAAAAAAATTACTAGAAGTAAAAAAATTATTATTATCTTCAAAGCTTGTCCAAGGAGTGAGAAATGTGACAATTGTTTATCATGTTCATTATGTTTTCTTTTTGGAGATAGGATCTTCAAATTTTCTTCATGGAGACTTTCCTAATCCATTTCCATTGCTTTTAAAATCTTTAAACGAAAACCTATATCTAATTGTCCTTCATGTTTAGTCTTCTAGTATATATAAAGGATCTTCATTGTTGTCACTACGTTTAGGTTTCATAACTATGTTTTCATGCTTGCTTTTTGATGATTGATGTCTCCATGCTTGGTTCGGTTCAGTTAGAACCAACTTGAGACAATATTCAATGCAATATAGGTATGTTGTTCAGATGTCTTTGTGCATTGTGGATACCAAAGCCATAGAAAGTTTAACATACAGTTGGGACATCAGGTCACCTTAAAACAAAGTAGATGGTCTTATTGTAGTTGGGTCAAAAGGTAGTTGACAAGAGAGATGTTTATTGATTATCTATAAGTTTAGATAGTAGACATGAAGGTGGTATGAAATTTGGTAGAAATTGTGTTCCAACAATCACATCTACTTTGGGGATTTTATATTTTATGTTATTAATTTAAAAATATATATCCAAACATGTCAATATCCTTGGGAATCAAACATCACATGGAAAGGAAAGAAATTAAACCACTTTATTTTTTTCCACTTAAATTTGTAATGGATTGTTCCCAATCAAACATGTGCTCAGAAAAGGATGAGGTTGATTTATAGTTGTAATTATTGAATTAAAGAACCAAGTTCAAAAATCATGATCTTTTGGCCATCTTCAAGTGTTTACACATATCAACAACTTTGTTAAAAGTACACATATTACATTAAAATTATTTGTAAGGGTAATTATAACTAGGGTTGTGCACAAGAATGGGTCAGCCCGAGCCCACTCGAGCTTAGGTTTGTTGGGTGCCAAGTCTGATTTTAAGCCTGAACATAATATTTAGATGCAGTCAACTGACTCTGACTAGGCTCAAGGCTCAATACTTTTTGTGCATGTTTTTATTTATCTTCTAACTATTTTATAATGAAGAAAAAAGGTTTGGGGTGGCTTGAGGCCTCTAGATTCAAGTTGGACCACACAAAGTATGAATATCCAAATCTAATCCATATATGATACCTAGGTGAGAGTCATTTCAATCTTGGGACAGATCTTTATTTGGTTAACATAAACGAGATCCAAATCCGACCTATTACATGCCCTAATATGGTCGTATGTGCCATTACGAGTAGTGGTCATAAAGCTATGATCCAAGCTAGATAATTTAATTTCGTATTATCTAAGCTAAATAAAATATGTGGATGAATGGTGGTCATAAAGCCATAATCCAAGCTATAGATAAAAGGTCACACTAATAGGTGAAGACAACCCTAGTGGTCCAATTGTGGCTTCAGATTTGTTTATGACCCGCAGGTACCCAATTATTGGGTCACACAAACAATCGAAGACAATCCTAGTGTTTCAATTTTGGCTTCAAATTTGATCTTTATGACACTTAGCTACTCAATCACTATGTCACATTAATAGCTGAAGACGATCGTGGTTCAATGTTCATTTTAGATTTAATCATTATGACACTTAGGTACCCAATCATTGGGTCACATTAATAAGTGACAACAATCTTTTAGCTTTTAGATCTCCTTCATGGGATACTTGAATAGGATTTGGTTTTTTTAGAACCATTTTGATTTGATCATTTGCATTTGACATTGGTTTTATCGGAATCCATATGGATTGATTATATGTTTGGTTTGCCTTTACCAGAATCTTTCACAAATCATTTTTTATCCGGTTTTTGGCATTTGGAGGAGACCCTTATAGATAAGCATATAGCATATGTATGCTTTAGTTTGGTTTTATTTGGAAACCTGCATAGTTATTTAATTTGAAGCATACATATACAGGTTCGGGGTGTGTCATCTAGCTGTTTGATTTGGATTCAAGCCATGAACACCAACCTCGGATCCGGATCATGACAAAGTTACCCAATGAGTGGAGCACCTGATCGTACCTATTATGATCTTGGTGAAGGAATACCATTGTCTTACCCCTAATGGCAAGGAATCAAATAAGATAAAAGATTCACATTTTGATGTGACCTAGTAAAAAAGGTACCTGATCACACCTGTTTAAACCTGATGACTGGGCCCATCAATATTCCTCTTTATAGAAAAGGGGTCTCATAATTTATTTAGAACATAAACTTATAATCCTTTAAAAACAAATTTACTTTCGTGACAATACTTGATAGATATCAGTGCAGATCAAACCATATTTCTTTCAAACAAAGATTATATATTTCTAACAATTGATATCATTTTTGAATTAAAACTGAAAACATGATGTTTGACATGCCTAAAAGTACATATAACTACAGAATTCATGAAACAAATAGAAGCACTTGTTTGTCAAATTTGAAGTATCATTAATAGCTTTCAAAATATTCTAAGAATACCTTAGATATCTAAGATCATATAACTTTGCTAAAAATCCCTTCTAAGCATATGTTTAAATCATAAACTAGTGGATGAAATCATTATAAAATCTCGTGAAAACTTAGATTTCTTTAAAATCATCCAAATAATGTGTTCAATCAATGTTCAAATGAAAATCTTTTTAGAAACTTTGGTTGCAAACCCAACTTTTTACTCAAAACATAAAGCATTCAAAAGTTTTCAACAAAAAATAATGTAAAGCATGTAAAAATGATTCAAAAGCATGGATGCAAAAGCAAGAATATAAGAACCTAAGGATTAAAACAAATTACATCAAGTAGGATTACTTACTAGAACATTCTACATTAATAGAAATCCACCAAACATTCATGAAAAACTTAGTTTTTCTTTGAATAAAATATTTTTTAAATTTTCATAGCAAAGAGGACAAAATAGCATATTTGAATTGACATAAAACACAAATTATAGCATATATCTAAGAATCTAATAAATTAAAAACGAAGTATAACATGTAAATTTACTTATTTATTCACAAAAATCAAAATTCCTAAAGTTGTTATCGACTCTTTGTTGTTCGTCCTAGGTTTTCTTCTCTAAGTCATTCAAACTCAAAGGTTTTCTCAATTTAATTTATTTTCATCTTTTCATATCTATAGGTATTTATAAGTCTAAGAATAACCCTAGACCCTTATTTTTGTGTCCAAGTAGGTCTCTTATGAAAATGCCCTCAAAATATTACAAAAATCACAAGTTTTTGGATTGTACAAACCATCTTCTGCCATCCTAACCAATCTGGTTTATTCCTAACCAATCAGATAAAGAGCAAATTTTGCCTCCGAAAAAACTTAACCTATCAGTATAGACATCTTGTGAGAAAACTTCTATAAGTTCATTTAAGAAACTCCAAATTTCACACCATGCATTGGAAAGTAGACTCATAAAGCTTTTCAATGAGTTATGGGTTGTAAGTTGATTCACACGGAATTGATAAAGGTTTACATTGAAAGTTAACCTAAATCTAAGTCAGAACCTTGCCAAGTTGATGACTTGTTTTACCACATCATTGGAGGTATCATGGAACACTACAATGTCATACATTTTGTCCATCATTTTTCATTCATAAGGTGAATTATAAATTTTCTTTTTAAGTGAAACTTTCATTAAAAGTTATCGAAAAATAATGCAAGATGTTACAAAAAGTTGAAGGTTGTGTATTTTAAGTCTGAACCATTTAATAACTTTGTGTGTTAAAGATCGATCTACTTTATGGATGAGAGGTTTGATACATATTGTGATCTGTTGTTTATTGACATCTTCGTCATCTATTATACAATGTTATTTTTTGGGTTAATATGTTATGTATCTAATGGCCAAGGTGTTACGCACTCTCTATATTGAATGGACTGTTAGATTTATTTTATTTTTTTTCTTATTTTCATTTTTTAGTGCACCAAATGGTATGGAAATTGTAACAACCAATTTTTCCTTTTTCAATTATCATGGCAACTAAACAATAAATGAAATAGCATGAAAAATCTATATTTTTTATTTTTTATCTTTTTTTATATAATTTGAGATGAACCTTAATATCCTTGGTAAAAACATCACATGAAAAGGAAAAATATTAATGTACTTTACCTTTTATTTATTTATTTATTTTGTACTTCATTTTCTAGTTTTTTTACTTAAATCTTAAATGTATTATTGTCAATCAAACATGTCTTTACAATTTTTATTATATAATTTTATAAAACCAACCTTGGTACCATATTATAATTCTATTAAATTTGAAGTTTGGGATTATTTATCTTATTTTTTATTCTCTTTTTTCTAGTATTTGATAATATAAGGTTTTTTTTTTCACTTTTAACTCTATACACTCCAATTTTTATGGTACCTATTTTTTTCATTTGAAAACTATTTTTACAATTTCAACCAAAGTTATTAAACTCAGAACGAACATTGATCCGGTTGAGAACCTTTGTCACTGGTTAATTTGTTTAACCAATGGGTCACTAGTCATTTAAAAAATTGTGTCCTGACAAAGTCATTCACATAAAATATAAACATGTTGCATTGTTTATTTAAATTAATGATAACATTTTATTCCATCATCACATATGTTTATTTTTTAATATGGGTAATTATTTAATCTTATGAGAGGAAAAAGGTAATCTTCAGATAACATAGTAGGACGTCAGATACATTGGAATGTGTGAAGAGATCTAATAATTTAGTTCTTGTAAACATGAAACTTTACAACTATGGATGATACTAGACACATCACTTATAAGACAGTTTTCATGTGATAAAATAATGTAATTTTAATCATTGGAACGAGACTCTGAGCCTATATGTGGGTGCATTATATAAATACATTAAAGGAATTCATTATTAACACACTTGGTAAAACATCACTGTTAAGATAAGTGTTATTTATATATATATATATTCGTCTTTAAACTTGAGGAGTTTATATTTCTCTAAATTGTCATGTTTGTTATTTTGAACTACCAACCAGTGATGCCTAACTAAAGGTTATATCAAGGGGAGTTTGGATAGCCTACATGATACATGAGATGACGCAAATGTCCAACAAAAAATCATCTACCCTTAAGTGGGAGATATATTCAATTTAGAAAATACATGATTTGATTTGATAGGAAAATCTAATACTAATGGTTTTAATAAAGAATTTGTCAAATGATTTCAAAAAATTAATTTATTATGTAAATTTATTTTGCATTTATCAAATAAATTTCTTAGAAGTTCAATCAATTCATTAAGTTCCTAATAATCATGTTTTAATGACCAAAGGGGTTAGACAATAATTATTTTACCATTCTGAAAGTTATTAAAAAATATTATGCAATGGAATGACATATTTGTGAAATTTTTGTAAGGAATGGCTTCATTGTTAATTTCTTATTTTTAAGAGGTCAATTACAATATATCACAGGGATTATTGTAATTAGTCGTATGCTAGTTTTTAATTAATAAAAGATATAATATTCTTAATGTAGTTTGATTTAATTAAGGATACTTAGCCCCATAGACTAAGGATAAGGATCTCACACCACCTAGGGTTATTCTAGATTTTCTAAAACTCTATAAATATATATAACCAGGTTTAGTGGGTCCAATAACTTTTCTAAACCTGTGAGAAGCATAGAGAGTTTTAGAGCAGGTGTGAATACTTTGGAGATTGGGTCGAATCATCATATTGTGTTTGGTTAAGCTATTTAGGTATTTTACTTTATCTTTCTTGATTTAAATCCTAATATTTCATGTGGTGATCAAAGGGGAATGTTTGTTCATAATATGATTTTTTTATGAAAATTACTCATAAATCAAAGTTTTTTAAAAAATTGAAAGAACAATTGGTATCAAAACCTTCAATATGCAATCTAGGATTTAATTTTTATGATTTTTGTATTTGGTTCTCTTTTAATTTATGATAGACACTATTAAAGTACAAAAATAAGTTTTCAAAATAAATTTTTAATGGTGGTTTATTATTGAATTTAAAGAGAAAAATTGTTAAGAGTGAATCTAAGGTAAGTTTAATAAGAAACGGCAATTACGGGTTTAATTCAAATCGGATTTGAGTGTGGTTTCTTTTGTTTAAAGTATGTGGAAGATTAAAAAAATTTAGTATTATAAAACATTATTTTGAATGTTTGAATAGTCGTGGTATGTTCCATCTCTTTTCTCTCTCTCTCCCTCTCTTTCTTTTATATTGTATGTACTCCTCTTAAGCAAACCGGGATAAAAGATTGGTTTTTTTACGTTTCTTTTTTATATATAATATTTTAGAATATATATGAATAATTATAGTCTCTGTAAATCATGAGAAAAGTGGAGCAAGATTACAAAGAAAGAAAAAGAAGAAGAATTGGAGTTATTTGACACAATCCAGAAGCAACTCAGAAGAAGTAATTTACTTTATCTTCATTCTTGATTGATTCCAATCAATTTTCATTGAAGTTTCTATAGTTTTATTTTAATTTTATATAGATTTTGAACACCTCCAAGAAGCTAGACCGTGTTCCCCTTAGCAACCCTAAAACGGATTTCAAGTTGGATGAGGATTTAAATGATTATCCATTTGATTTGATTCCTCCATGGAATTTAATTCCTAATCCAACTTTAAAACTTTTTTGGAGCTATTGGGAATAAGGTTTACAACCAATAATTATCTTAAATAAGAATTTGAAAAGTTGTGAGGCTAATAAGATTAGAATCCAGCTTTTAGTTTAATTAAGGTATTCAATTTTTTGCTTCAAATTAATTATTTCATAATTAATTTTATGATATTTATTCTAAAAAATACCAATATTTATTAAATATAAAATTTAGAAAAATTGGAGTCCATTTGGAGTTGGATTTCTCTCAAACACATTTTGTCTAACACTTGGCATGCAATTTTAAAACGAGGGTTAGGGGATTCCAAATTCAGAAATTTGAGTATAATTCAATCCATGTTAGTCAAGAATTCAAGAAAAAAATTGGTTCAAAAGGAGTCCATTTTCCTTTGAAAACTTGCACTAAAACAGTTTGGGGGAAGAGGTGCCAATGCATTGTCTGCACTTGCATGCCCTACCCTGAGCGCCCCGCATGCCTGCTGTAGGCTATCACACTCGTGCCATGTTAAGCCGTGCAGAGCCCCAGACTCAAGGCCGCAAGCAACCCCCCTAGTGTTCAACATAATTCTAGAAAAAAAAAGGGGGGGAAGTGGCGTTTGAATCGTTTGACCAGGGTTGACCCACACTTATGAGGTTGACCAAATTTGACTTTTTAATTAAGGTTGACTAAGTTAAACCAATTTTGACTATTTAGACTTATGTTTAACCTAGGTTTAAACAAGGTTAACCATGATAAAGGATGGTTGACCAAATTTGACCCGGTTCAACCTAAGATGACTACTTTGATCTAGAGTTGAACAACTTGTCAAAGTTTAGACCAAGGTTAACCAGATTTGACTAGATTCGACCAAAGTTGATCATATTTGATTAAGGTTTTGATTAAATTTGATCTAAATTGATTACGTTTAACCAAATTTGAACAAGGTTGACTAAAATGGACCAAATTTGAATATCGTTGACCAAAATGGATTAAGGTTTACTAGTTTGACTAAACATTAACCAAATTAACATGGTTTGATCAAATTTGACATAACTTGACTAGGTTTGACCAGAGTTGATCAAACTTTGATAGGGTTGATTTTATTTGACTAGATTTAACCAAGGTTGACCAAAATTGGCATGAGTTAACCCTTTTGATTGGAACTAATCAAAGTTGATCAGTTTTACTAAAATTGACTAGAGTTGACCAAATTTGGCTATATTTGAATAGTTTAACTAAAATCAACCAAAATTGATTAGTTTGACCAAAATCAACCAGACTGACTAGAATGAAGATGGTAGCAAAGAATTTTGAAACTAGTACCAATGGACAAATGTTCTATCCTATTTCAAATACAATGACATGACATTATTTTTCATTTGAAATAAGCATAATGTTAAGATTGATGAAAATTACTAATTTGAGATATAGATCAACAAAATGTGAGCAAATTTCAAATGTGATTGGAGGAAATCAAGTGATAGTCAACTCTATCCATCTTGAAACCCTATTAAAGTTGCAATGGTGCTAACAATGATATTTTATTACTTACTTTCTTTTTTCTTGTAAGTCAAACTTTAATTTGTAAGTACAATCAAATAAACAATAAGCAATCAATTTAAGATCTAATAATTTCCATCAAAGTAAATAACTTTTAAAAAAAATAATAGAAGCAAAAAAAAAAATTAATATTATCTCTAGAACTTGTCCAATGAGTAAGAAATGTGACAGATGTTTACCATGTTCATTATGCTTTCTTTTTGGAGATAGGATCCTCAAAGTTTCTTCATGGAGAGAGACTTTTCAAATCCGTTTCCATTGCTTTTAGAATCTTCAAACAAACCAATATCTTATTGTCCTTCATGTTTAGTCTTCTAGTATAAAGGCTCTTCATTGTGTTATCACTATTTTTAGGTTTCATAATTGTCTCCATGCTTGCTTTTTGATGATTGATGTCTCCATGCTTGGTTCAATTCAACTACTAGAACCAACTTGAGACAATATTCAGTGCAAGATAGGTATCTCATTCAAATGTCTTTGTGCACTGTGGGTACTAGAGCCATGGGTCACCTTACAACAAGGTAGATGGTCTTAATGTAGTTGGGACAAATGGTAGTTGGCATGAGAGATGCTTATTGATTATTTGTAAGTTAAATTGATTATTTGTATGCAATTTGGTAGAGATTGTGTTTCAGTAATCATGTTTACTTAAAAAAAATCAATGTTTTCTTGCCAATGGAACTACCAAAACACTTCAATATCCTTGTGAATCAAACATCACATGGAAAGGGAAAAAATTAAATCACTGTATCTTTTTTCACTTAAATTTGTAATGTATTATTCATTTGTAATGTATTATTCCCAATCAAACTTGTCCTTAGAGAAGGATGAGATTGATTTATAGATGTAATATTGTTGTAATGATTGAGTGATTTATCTCTTAAATAACTAAGTTCAATAGTCATGATCTCTTCAAGTGTTTTCACCTCCACAGCTTTGTAAAAACGATGCATATTATATTAAATTATTTGTAAGGGTAGTTATATCTAGGACTGTGCACAGGAATGGATCAGCCCAGCCCATTCGAGCTTAGGTTCATTGGGTGCCAGGTCTGATTTTAAGCCCAAACATAATATTTGGCCACAGTCAGGCCGACTTTGATGAGGCTCAAGGCCCATGGCCCCATACTTCTTTGGATAATTTTGTACATGCCTTTATTTATCTTTAACCTTTTCATAATGAAGAAAGAATCTTTGGGCCGGTCTGAGGCCCCTAGATTCAAGTTGGGCCACATGGAGTATGAGTATCCAGATCCGATCCATATTTGATACTAGGTGAGATCCATTTCAATCTTGGGCCAGATCCTGATTTGGTCTACATAAACGAGATCCAAATCCAATTGTTACATGCCCTAATATGGTCATATATGGCATTACAAGTAGTGGTCATAAAGCCATGATCAAAGCTAGATAAGATCTTAGTCAACCAAACAAAGAGCATGGATTCCCATCACATGGCTACATAGTATTGTGACTATGATTATGTATTGGCAGGCTTGGGCCCCAATTTGACTAGGGTTCAGGTTTGACCTTCGAATTCATGCCCATGGATTGTGGCCCAGCACCAACCTGACCTACAACATCCTTAGCCACAGTTGAGTCACTTTCTTATCGGTATATTCAGTGTAATCCAAACTTGACCTATTTAAAGACTACCCTCAACCCCAAAGTGCAAAGCAAGAGTGATTCTAAGGTCCCTTACTAGGTGAGCAAGACCTTGGGCACAAGAACTCCATGGCCCATGATAGACTATTAGACTTGGGGTTATATGCACCCCTACTCCAACAACTCCTGAAAGACTCTTTTGGATTTTTATTTTTTTATTATAAAACAAAAAGGGAAAAGAAGTGTGTTTGCATTTTTTTTTTTCTCTAATTAAGTGGGAAACGTAGGGTCAATGGTACCATATATCTTATACTAACCATTTTTTGTTATAATTTTAACTTATTGCTAAATGATTATTGTACATGATAAGATAGTTGATTCTCATCTTTCATTTCAAATTCATATTTGCACAGAATTGGAAGGATTATCGCACTTAATCCTTTGTCATACTTGCATGTAATGGAGGCACAATAAGGGAGTTCCGGACACAAAATGTTTACCAATTGAGCTAATAAAGAGCTGAATCTTAAAAAACTAATTAATTAATTGGTGTAACATGACGACATGGCTTCTACAACAATGCAAACCTACTTAAGCACTGTCATATTTAGCGGGGGGGGGGGCATGGACCGGGCTCTGGCCGGGTCATGATAGGCCTAGGCCCGGCCCTATAATTATAGACCAGGTTTGGGCCGGGATTTGGGCCCTAATTTTTTATTAAACTTAGGCTCGGGTCTGGCCCTAATTAATTGATCAGGCCTCGGGTCGCCCAATGAATTTAAAAAAAAAAAAAATTAATGTTAGAGATGTAGATTTGAACTCTTGACCAATCCAATATGCAAAATTTCGATTTTGATGGATGTTTCGTCATGAGGATTAATAGAAATTTCACTAGAATGTTTCGAAATATTATAAAATTAAAGAAAATTTTGGTGTGAACTATTATGAAAATTTCAATCTATGTTGAACATGATTACACACTCTGGACTCAAATAACTATATAAAGCATTTAAGTCATGTACAAATAAATTAAAATAATATACAA
>JAOXJP010259811.1:0-21122 GCA_025762735.1 Platanus orientalis | reverse complement strand
TCATTCTCCCTAACCTTGTCCTAAAGAATTGGGTGTCCTTAACATGGTTCGCCATTGGTAAGCAGTCCCCTTGTAGTGTTGCATGCTTCCACCATAGGAAACGATGACCAAACTTAAAAAGATTTTGCCCTCTTGTAGTGTACTCGGGAAATGAAGATATTATTTAGATTATATGATTACAATTGGATTTGACTAGACTAGGATGTGATAAAAAGAAAACGATCATGTTGATTGAATAACCATGATTATAATGTTTCAGTAAGAGTTCTTTTTGTAAAATAGTAAGAGAATTAAATCGATGACTACAAAGATAAAGTTAAAACTAAATCAAATCCAATCTTATCTAATCAAATCTAATCCTAATCATCAAATCTAGATAATATCTTTATTTTCTTAATATGAAAGAAAGTTGTACATAGTGAATTTTGCAGAAAATGGAAGGGGGACCGTGGAAGGCTCCTTTTTGTAAATTTAGCCTAATTTTAGCCTCTGAAAGAGAAATTAGTTCAGACCGATCAAAGCTAAGTTCTTCTAGATAATCATCTTAGTTGTTGATATGCTTGCATCATTTGTTCAGGTGGCAGAAGATTTCGGAAATATTTGGGTTGTTTACTATGGGGAACTCTTTTTTTCTTTTTAGTAATTATAAAAGTATACTAAACCGGGACCACGACCTAGAGATTACTAGAGTCCAACCTCTCATAGAGTCTTCAAGCCAAGCAAGGGGGACGAGAGGGCTACTCAAAGGACCCATAGTTATGCCCAAAAGTAGCCAACACATGTGTTACTTATTGGAATTTCTCCCAATCCAAGAAAAAGCAATAACTTCAAACATAGATGTCAATTTCAAACAATCAAAGATCAAGACTCTAACAGAGCATGGCCAAGATGAATCCTCTCTTTTCAAGTAGAAGATAACGTTTCTACAATCCCCTTCAAGAGAGATTTTTCAACCCTAACTCCCGAGTTTTTAACAGGCGTAATCTGGCAGCCCAACATTTGTCTGCCATAGCTGACTCATACATACCTAGCTTCACCTAGGCAAACAAAAAGGATGGTTTATGCATAACAGCACCAGCTCCCACTTTAGCTTTTGATTCAAGGTAGACACCGTCAAATTTGATCTCAATCAAACCTTGACAAGGAGGCAACTAAAAAGAAGCATCATCCAAACCTTGCCTAGCCTGTACATTATCTTAAATATTTTTAAGCTCTTTCATAAATCTACAAGAATCAAACAAGATATCATCGATAGAGACACCATCTTTTTCAAAGACCATGGCATTTTTAAATTTCTAGATATTCCAATAATAAGTAGCAATAACAGAAATAATCTCAATTCTTTCATTATAAGAAGTACTGTTAGCCAAATTGAACCACTTAATAAACCAATCCAAAAAAATAATCTCATTTTCAATACATGGCCTAAAAGCCAAATGAGAAGCAAACCATATTCTTGTTAGAGAACTCACAAGATAACAAACAGTGAGAAGTTGTTTCAAATTCAAGATTGCGTAGAGGACAACAGGGATTAACCTTAATATTTCTTTTAATAAGATTAGCTTTAGTAGGGATGGTATCATGATAAGCTTTCCAAATGAAATAAATTATCTTTTGAGGAATAGGAAAGCCCCCTAACTTACTCTACAGAAGAGGGTTAGGATTAGACAAGGAAGATAAAGGATGGAAATAGAAACTTGATATGCTGAATCAAAATATCACATCCTTGTCATTAGCTATACTCAAAGGAATTCTAGAAATGCTATTCAAATCATCTCTAGACACCAGGTTTTCAATAGGGGATAACTCCCATTTAAAGTGATCCAAATCAATTAATCCGAGACATTACGGGGATCATCAAAAGGGATAGGGAAGGCAGGATTAATTTTAAAACTCCAAGAGTCGATTTTCTCACCTATACTGACATGTCATATAATACCTTTACATTGGTCTTTACTTTTTTTAATGTTTTTCCAAGTCCAAGAACTATTGTTCTTAAACTTAGAATTAAGAAAATCAACATTGGAAAAATACAAAGACTTGAGAAAATAGGCCCATAAGGGGTCAGAGCTCTGAAGAAGTCTCTAGGCTTGTTTAATTTCATTTTTTTTCAATAATTTTATATGCTTGTTTAATAAGGAAGGCTTTATTGAAGGCATGTAAATCTCTGAAACCCAGATCACCTCCCTCTTGCTTTTCCTAAAATTCTTCCAACAAATCCAATAGATTTTTTTTCTTAGAATCATCACTACACCACCAAAATTTCCTTTGAATAATATTGATATTATTACAAATTTTCTTAAGGATCATGAAGCAAGACATCACATATGTATGGATGGCAATGACAACAAACTTGAGGGAACTCTCTTTTCCATCATGACTCATAAGTTTAGACTTCTAGCATTAGACCATATTCTTAGCTCTTTCTTCAATAAAGGCAAAGAGAGTGGCCTTACTTCTCCCTATAAAAGGTAACCCAAGTAGTGTTAGGGAAGGTTTAAGCCAAAAGCATACCAATCAACCAAACAAAAAGGGCAATAATAATCAAAACAAAACAAACAAATCAAAAGCACATCATAAGCGCATAGGATTTGTGTAAAAAAACTCCAAGTTGGGGAAAAACCACAAAGTCGCAAAGAAAGCTTCATTATTTGGGAAAGATTACAAAAGTTCTCTTTCAATCTCTTACAAAATCATTCTTCTCTCACAATATTTATACTCCCATTAACCCTAAACAATAATAGAGACCTTATATAGAATATACAAGTTGATTCTACTACAAAACCTAGGTTTCTCAGTGCTCTATGGACATTCCAAACATATTTCATCACCATCGGATCAATCTGCCGATAAGTCGGATTAATCTAGGTGCCTCAGATCAATCCGCTTGGTTGGTCAGATCGGTTCGACACCTTTCTAGTGTCTTTGTTTATCTGTAGCATGTTTCACCTGAACATGCTATGATTAATCTGCCATTTGGCCAAATCAATCTGGCATTGCTGGAATTCTCTCATTTGATTCCTTTCATTTTTGGCTTACATCAAACTTTACTCCAACAATCTTTTACTTGGAGACTGATGTTCTCTTCTTGTTTTCTAGCTTATGAACCTGCGATAAGATCTCTTCCTCTTTATGAATCTCTTGTGGATCTTTATCTTCATCTCCACTCATGAAGACTAATTGAACCTTTGCAAAATTCCAGTTTTGGAATTACCACCACCTAGGTAAACATGTTTACTGGATTATCATTCATATGGATCTTCTCCAACCTTAACATTTGTTCTTCCATGAGAAATCTTATGAAGTGATACCTTCTATCAATATGTTTGATTCTGGCATGAAAGGCTGAGTTTCTTGTAAGATGAATAGTGTTCTAGCTATCACTAAATAACAAGTTGTTTTCCTTCTTTTTTCCCAAGTCCTTCATTAGGTTTTCTAACCAAATCCATTTATTGCTAGCCTTCGTCACAACAACATATTCCACTTTTACTGAGGAAAGCACAACTATCTTTAGTAGTTGAGACACCCAACTAACTATTGTATCCTCCAAGGTAAACACATCCCATGTTGTACTCTTGTCTTTATCTCTTGGCAAGTTAAGTCTAAATAACCTTGTAGTTGTACTTTTTCCCTTCCAAAACTCAAAGCTATATTAGTGGTTCCTCTCAAGTATCTCAAGACTCACATAATTGCTTCCCAATGCATCCTTTTGGGTTTACTCATGATTCTTTTAACAACTCCCAATGCTTGAGCTATATTTGGTCTAGTACTAACTATGGCATACATCAGATTGCCCACCACTGAAGCATATAGAACCCTGGACATAATCCTTCTCCTTTTCAGTCTTGGGAGAATTTTCCTTGGAGAGTCTAAAGTGACTAGCCAATGGAATACTAACTGGATTTGCATCCTACATGTTGAATCTACAATGAGAATTTTGAAATATGGATCCAAAGGTCCTAGAGAGGGGTGAATTAGATCCTTATACTGATTTAAAAAATATTAACAATTATTCAACCCTGTGTTAAGTTACTTTATTTTATCTTGACATGTAGAGGAAATATTTTAGTAAGTAAATAAACTTTCTATGAACTTATCATAGACCATAAGGCTTCATCATGCACTATAAAGTTACCCATATCAAAGCAGGAGTAGGGCTGATAAGTTCCCTAAGGTTGCTTGATTAATCATTTTATGTTAACCTTAGTTACAGTCACTTATTGTGTTAAGCTATGTTGCATAAATAAATTGAGCATAAACACAAGGAAATATAAAATGCGAACAATCCACAACACCAGGATTTATAGTGGTTCAGCACTCGGGCCTACGTCTACTCTCTAACTAGCTCATTTGAGGCTATTTAATTTTTATTAACAGTTCTCCTAAACTATTACAATAAAATTAATAAACCTAGAGATTTACTTACAAGCTCTAAAGAATCCACTCCCTTGTAAGTGCGCTCCCAATGACTCCGATGGGCACGCTTCGTCTAATGACTCCGATGAACTAATGTTCACTTAGCTTCGACAAGTGAAAAAATAATTTGCCTCCAATGACTCCAACTAACGCTACGAACACGTTGTAGAATAAGAAAACTTCTTGCTTTAGGTAACCTCTTGCATAGGCTAGTTTGACTATAGTATCACCATCTTCCTTGCTCCCAAAAGGTTTAACTAAAGATGTTTGGGAAGTTTACAAGTGACCTTGAATAGGTTTAACTATAGTGGAACATCTCTCAAGGTCATAGGGCAACAAGAATTTAAATCATACGATTTTGGGCACTCTCTTTGACATAAAATCACAAGTATTTGATTATAGATTCATTCATGTGTGTTCTTGGGACTTATGGGGCTCAATACCCTTTTTATAGTGTCAAATACATTCAAAATGTCTCCCAATGGGTAGTTTAAAATGGTAAAAAAACAAGCTGTTTGGACAAGTTTCCAAATGTTAAAAATGCCCTTCTCGCCCCTGGGACGGGTCCTTAGCACTCTTATACCTAGGACTGGTCCTAGATTCTCTAGGACCAGTCCTAGGTGCCTGGGACCGATCTTGGATGCCTGGGACTAGTCCGGGCTAAGCCTGAGACTAGTCTTGAGCTTGGATTAGTCTAGAAAAAGCTAATAGTCCTTTGGACCACCCCCCCTTTTCCTTTTTTCCACTTTTTTCTTGGTTTTCTCAATGGGGCTTTGTCCCTTAGGTTGGGTCTATGTTAAACACATTATATTTAAGTGTGTTTTGGCTTTTCATATCATCCCATGCCCAACTTACCAACTTTATGAATTTTACTGTTTGAACCGAAAGTGGGTTTCACTTGAGGTAGATTGATTTTGAGACTTGAGATTCTTCAATGATACTTGAGTCTCTTTGTCTTGGTCATTCCAGCTTCGAGTCTATCTTCTTGGTACTTTCCCAGACTCTAAACTTGGACTTAGATGAATACAAAAGTTACATAATTAAGTCCTAAAACATGACCATTGTACATGTATACTCTTTGTTTTGACATGAACATTGAAAATACAAAATACCTAACATGCTAAACACCTTTTCAACATACTCTACTTGAGACAACCTTAACTCACAGTTATTCCTGTCTCTTGTGATTCTCATTCCAAGAACATGTTTAGTTGCTCCCAAATCCTTCATCTCAAATTCCTTTGACGACTACTTCTTCAAGTTGCTTATCTCATATATGCTTAAACCTGCCACAAGCATATCATCTACGTACAAAAGTAAAATAATGTACCCATCATCAAAGTTTTTATGATAACAACAATGGTCCGCAAGACATCTTTTATATCCATTCTTTGACAAAAAACTGTCAAACTTGAAGTACCATTGCCTTGGGGCTTGCTTCAACCCATGTAAGCTCCTCATAAGCTCGCACACCATTTCCCCTATGTAGATGTCTTCTTCCAAGTCATCATAGAGAAAAACTATGCTCAAAATATAGATCTTCCATTGCCATAATGCTTAGCACCACTCTAATGGTGGTCATCTTCACAACCAAAGAAAATAATTCAGAGTACCACCTTTTTCTCTATTGAAATCTCTTCACAACTGGCCTAGCCTTTTACCCCTTGCTTCCATCATGCTTCTTTTAACATGTATACCCATTTATTGTCTAGTGTCTTCTTTCTTGTAGGTGATGTAACTAAGTTCCATAGCTGGTTTGTAATTAAGGAGTTCATCTCCTCATCCATGACATGCTCCCACTTAGTTCTTGCATCAACTTCTAATGCATTGTCATAGCATTCCAATTCACCCTCATTTATTAACAACAAATAGTACAACGGATGAGAGTATTTATGAGTAGGCTTAAGTGTCCTTGAAGACCTTCTTAATTCTGGAGTAGGTATCTCAGGCTCCATTTATTGGTTTTTTTCTAGCATCTCATTGCATGCCTTGAACTTTTTGTTCTTCACCTTAAAAAATATTCTCAAGTTCCACAAACCTCCCTTTTTGCCTTGATGCTTTTATGTCTTATCTTTATACATTCAAATTTCATTGAATATTACATCTCTATTTTTAATGACTTTTTCAATTTTCATCGTCTAAAAATTAGTGTCCAAACTTATCATAACCATACCCAATGAAAATGCACTTCTTTGATTTTACATCCAACTTATTTTTCTGATCAACATTAACATAAACATAACAAATTTAACCAAATACTCTGAGATGTGAAAGGCTTACCTATGTTCTCATCCATGCTTCTTCAAACAATCCACCATTTAATGGTACTGAAGTCTTCTATTTATCAAGTATGCGGGTGTGCTAACCGCATCTATCCAAAAATGTTTGGGCAATCCCACATGCAACCTCATGCTTCTAGCTCGCTCTACAATCGTTATGTTCATCTACTTAGCAACATCATTTTGTTGTGGTGTGCATGGTACAGTTTTCTCCCTTCTGATCCCATTAAAAGCACAAAATTTTTTAAACTCTTTGTTACAATATTTCCCTCCATTGTTAGACCTTAAACACCTAAGCCTCAATTCAGTTTCATTCTCAACCAAAGCTCTACACTTCTTAAACACGTCAAATATGTCATAATTATATTTCAGGAAATAAACCCATAGTCTTCAGGTCACCTTATTAATAAAAGTAATAAAATAGCAAGAACCACCAAGTGAACATACTTGAGTTGGTCCTCATGTATCAGTATAGATCAGTTTTAATTTTTGAAGCCTTGGCGTCCTTCATACTTTAG
Organism: Platanus orientalis; assembly: GCA_025762735.1. Taxonomy (NCBI): domain Eukaryota; kingdom Viridiplantae; phylum Streptophyta; class Magnoliopsida; order Proteales; family Platanaceae; genus Platanus; species Platanus orientalis. The sequence continues at coordinate 13,909 of JAOXJP010259811.1, read as the reverse complement.
AAAACTTGACATTTTTCTATTTTTTCAAAACACAGTCTTCATAAAATTCCAAGTCTAAAACCTTCAAACCTGGAAGTTTGCCTTTGTTGTGGAGCATCTCCATTCCTTTCTCACTTATGTGCCCAAGTCTATAGTGTCATGTATATGAGTTGACACATGTTTTAGCCATATCAATGAAGCCCTATTTTCCAATTAGATAGAGTGTACCTTCATTCTTTTCTCGAGTTATCACCAAGACACCTTTGGTTACTTTTCATATGTCTCTTGTGAAAGTAGTTGTGTGTCTCGAACTTACGAGCTGGCTAATGAAAATTAAATTTCTCTTCAAGCTTGATATATGTCTCACACCAATCAACAACCATGTACCTCCATTAGGTAGGTTCAACCAAACATCTCATTTTCTAATCATATTGTCAGCCTTGTTGTCTCTAATGTAGACTTCGTTGTAGTCTCCTTGCACATAATTCCTCAGACATTCTTTATTTACTATGGCATGAAAGGACACACCAGAATCTAGCACCCAAGACTAAAACTTTTTATCTAATTCAAGAATCAAACTATCTTCAACAACACCACCTACAATATTTGCAAAAATTTCCTTCTCCTTGTTGCTCCCTTGCTTCGTCTTCTTCTTCTTTTCACACCAATCCTTCTTGAGGTGTCCTTGTTTTCCACAATTCCAGCATTCCACATGTGATTTTGTTGACTTAGAGTTTCTCCTAGATTTTGAACTCCCACGGTCTTTCCCTCTTTCAATAGTTCTTCCTCTTCTTTCTACATTCAATACCCTCCCACTTAATGTTGCTTCTGCTATTGGCTTTCTACGAACTTCTTCACTAAGTAAAATACTTACCACATCATCGAACTTTAAAGTGTTTGAACCTATGGAATTTCTTAATGCTATAACAAGGTCATCCCATCTCTCTAATAAAGAAGATAGGATCAACAAGACTCTAACTTGATCATCAAAGTTGATGCCTATCGGTGTCAATTGACTTGTGATTGTATTAAACTTGTTTAGATGTTATGCAACAGTTCCTCCTACATTCATCTTTATATGAAACAACCTCTTCATTAAAAATACTTTATTTGATGTGGATGGTTCATTATACATCCGCACAAGAGCTGCTATGAGATCTTTAGTGGTTTTCTCTTTGAAAATATTGAAAGCAACCAATGATGATAAAGAGAGTCTAATTGTACCTAAATCCTTCCTATTGAACACCTCTCAATCCTCATCTAACATCATCTTGAGTTTCTTTGCTTTCCCTCTAAGAGGTTGATAGAATTTTCTCTAATACAAGAAATCTTCTATCTGCATCTTCCATAGTGCAAATGTTGTACCGTTGAACTTCTTAATAAAAAACTTTGTGGATTCATCCTCTTATGCCATTATTGCTCTCACTCAAAATGAAGTCTCTAACTTCTTTGGCTTGTTGAAACCAACTTTTCAAAACCTTAGCTCTGATACCACTTGTTAGGAAGGGTTTAAGTCAAAAGCCTACCAATCAACCAAAAAAGAAAAAGCAATAATAATCGAAGCAAAACAAGTCAACCACAAGCATACCACAAGAACACTTGATTTACATGGAAAACCCCAAGTTAAGGAAAAACCATGGAATGACAAAGAAAGCTTCACATTTAGAGAAGATTACAAGAATTCTCTCTCAATCTCTCACAAAACCACTCTTCTTTCACAATGTTTTCAATCTCATTAATCCTAAACAATAACATAGACCTATATAGATCATACAAGTTGATCCCACCACGAAACCTAACTTTTTTGACACTCCACAGGCTTTTCAAATATGTTTCGTAGTTGTCGGATCAATCATCTGACCAATCAGATAGATCTAGGTGCCTCAAATCGATCCGACACCTTTTTGGTGTCTTTGTCTGTTTGCAACCTGTTTCACCCAAACACACTCAAATCAATCTTTCATTTGGCTGGATTGATCCGGTACTATTGGAACTCGCTCCTTTGGTTCCTTGCACTTTCAGTTTGCATCAGACTCCACTCCAACAAAGTAATTTGAAACTACTTCATGTTAAGAGCACCTTGCACATTTCTCTATAGAGAAGTTTGATGAATTAAAGTTTCTTCTCACTAATAAAGCCATGAATTGCATGCTTTTAGTGGCCAACATGTGTTAGTCAAATGTCTAGGTCCTTGGTGATGTGCGCAATGGTCATGTTAAAGGCAATAATTGAAACTAGTCAAAAATCCAACAAGGTAGGGTAACCTTTTCCAATGACTTTAGAGAATAAATTGGATAGTACAGATTCAAGAGGAAGACAATTTCAGTGGGGTGGCAACAAGGAAGAGATTAGAAGAAAATGAATCAAATGGAAAACCATAGAAGAAAGAAAATTGATGTAGGCCTAGGCTATAGATACCTCACTGCCATCAACCTAGCCATGCTAATTAACTAAGCAAGCTTGGAGATTGAATCAAAACCCCAGCTCACTTTGAGCCTAACTTTTAAAATATAAATAATTTATGTAATTTGTTTAAGTCTCAGAGAGTAAGTTGTACCATTAATGGGCCTTGAAAAGTATTATTGATGACAAGGATATCCTCCATAAGTGCTTCAAATGAAAAATTGGGGATGGTCCTCCATTAATGTATGAAAGGACACATAGATACCCTCCCATCAAAACTTTAAAATCCTTAGTAGCAAACCCTTAAATATAGCCAAGTAATTGAGTTTCAGAATTTGTTCGTAAGGAAAATGGAAAATGGAAAATGGAGAATCGATGCCATACAAGGAGTCCTAATTGATACAGATATTAGGAAAATTGTTAAGATTCCCCTATACAGAAGTCCTATGAATGAGAGGCATTTATGATGTGAAGATTCTAAAGCCAAAATCTCAGTCAATCTGCCTATTCCACTCAATGATAAACCAGAGAACACACTCAAAATGGTATTTTCGATTTTCCTTGAAGTAAAATATGGGGGATTGTCCATACCACTTAAATTTAAGCACTTTTTTTTAAAGGGCTTTAAAGGAGCTCTACCAGTGAAACCCAACTCGATCAAAAGGAAAATGCAAGTTGATCCCATAAGTTCTATATGGCTCCAGAACAGAGTCACAACCCTTCATTGTTTGATCCAATGTCCACTGGTTTGGCCACCCGTCAACCCTGAGAGTAAATGACATCTCTAGCTCATCCTTCGTAGAATGAGTATCTAAAACCATCGTGCCAAGCCAGCTTAACAATTAGGAGATATCTAGTATCCTTGGTGAATTCATTATCACCTGTTGGTTCATATGAAACTGATCCTTTAAACCCTTATAAAAATCTATCTTTATCTAGGTGGCTAGTACAAAACTTGAAGATATCCCAGGATGCTCCTTCTCATAATAGCCATAAGGGCATATCGATGCACCTGGATCAGCTCTAAATGGCTGCCCACTCATTCAGGGTGGGCGAATTTGCTGGAGCCGTTTTTTGTAACTCGTGGTGAGAGCGAGAATCGCCATTTGGCATCCCCCAAGGTCATGGAAGGCGTAGAGGCTGTCATGGGCTCGCAGATTGCTCAGGGACAAAAAAGCCCAATCCTGAGGGTAGGGGTGGCAATTCATGTTGGCGGATCGGGTTCGTGATGTATCAAGATAAGGGTATAAGACTTTATGGCTCAACCTGAACCCGGATCATTTAGTAATTGTGTCAAAATGGGTAAACTCACTTTGCCCTGAAACACCTTTACAGTCAACCCTAACCTGCTTATTTCATGTTGGGTTCACAGGTTATGTGGTAATTTGTGTTGGTGGGTCAGACTTGTGTTGTATCAAGTTAAGGGTATATGACTGAATTGGTCAATCCAAACCTGATACATTAATTAATCATGACAAGACCCACTTTGACCTGAAATACATTTAGAATCAACCCTAAACCACTTATCTCGTGTTGGGTTGGTGTCCGGTTCACGGGTCATGTCAAACATTGCCACCCCTACTTGATGGTGACAATAAGAGGATCATCTCCTTTTTGTATGAAGACCGGGTTGATATCCTCTGCGACGTGAAGATTTACGCTGGGCTTGGAGCCACTATTCATGGGGTTCCAAGTGCAGCCAGGTACTGACAAAGTGTATGGGTATGTCAGTACCTGCCTGCACTTGGAGCCCCATGAATGGTGGCTCCAAGCCCCGCCCAAATCTTCTTGTTGCAGAGGATATCACCCCATGAAGACCTGGATGACAAGGACTGAAACGTGTCATCCCCATCAAAAGTTGCTTAAACCTGATGATTTTTCAGAAAAAAATATTTTTGACTTAGTCATGTATGTTATGTAGAAAGGCTACAAATGTCAGTCATGCTTTAGCCTATCAGGGCATTAAAGGCATGTATGCCGCAACTTGGTATTCCTTTTCCCCTTCCTGGTTGCAGATAGGGCAGCCAACTATTTGATTATTATTCATATACGGTTCGTGTTTGATCTGCTAATATCCAATTCAAATGAATCTATATCCACTGACTAAATATCTGAATCCATTGAAATTAATATATATGTAGAATACAACATAAGAATACTATAACCTTAACCTTAATGTTAACCCATTTCTCATCTCCCATTCTCAATTTGAATGAAAGAAAGCTCCTGATAGCCAATTCCCCATTCTCTCCTCGATCTATCAATCATCTTCTATCTCTTTAATTCCTAGCTCAATTGTTTTTGTAAATATCCAAAAAGATATTTGAATTCAATCTGATATTCAATTAAATAAACAAATTCAAATATGGTTTGTTAATATCCAATACGTATTTGATCTGTTGACAGCCCTAGTTGCTGAGGTGATTGAAAAAGACCTTCCTTTCGTGGGCGATGTCCACTGTTTTAGTCTAGTACTTCCTTTTAGCACAAAAGAAGAGGAAGAAGAAGAAGGTAGCCTTTTCTACCGAAATAAATGTTCTGTCCAGATGGTGTCCAGGACACCAGTGGACAACATATGGAATCAAATGGGCGGCAATTGACACCTTGATTCAGGTAGGGGTGTAACTAGGTCAGTACACTAGGTCAGGTCTCGACCATTCCAACGTACTTCCGGCGGGAAAGGATCCTGTCCTGTTTGCTTATGACCTGTGCACAACCAAAGTGCCCGGTTTGGCATAAAAAAAAATGGTTATGCATAGGTTGTACACATTTTTGTATGCTAAACCTTGCACTTAAATTGTGGACAAGTCATAACAGGACAGGATCTAAACTCACTTCCGGCTCATCCTGCACTTTGATACTACGGGCTTTTTCCAGGCTTAGGCCTAAGTAAAGCCCAATCTTCTACCATTATTCAGCTTGCAAACTAATAGACTTAGGCTTGGGCCTGTTTTCTGACCAGCCCACGTAGTAGGACATATAGAGATTAACAACACCAATGTTCTGTGATGAAAAAGTGTGTCTCAGTGAGCAACTATAAACTGACAACTGGTGTGTTGGGGTTAAAAACATCAAAAAAGTGTCCAGTTCAAAAAGTAGGTCTCCAAAAAGAGGCACCAAATTCAAAGACTGGTACGACTACAGGTTTTTTCATCACAGATATATGGATGAGATGTTGATAAGAGGATGTAGGTGTATTGTCCAAGAAAATTTAGCCTTCCTACACAGGAAACGGATAACAACAAACAGCCTTATCCCAACTATTTGGGCTCGGCTACATGAATATAATCCTGTTCCGCCTGAATGAATGTGATGAATAGTTTGTAATCTAAGACTTTTTTTTTTCTCTAATGAAACCAATGGCTTGGATTAAACAAGAAACATGTTATATAAAAGGTGCAAATGTATGTAAATTATGTAAGTATAAAACAAACATTATGTAGCACATTATTTATATAAATACATGTATAAAAAAATACACATGTGAATTATATATAGCTCAGGCATGAGCTGGTTCAAGTCATAAGGCTGGGCCACAATGAGGCTGAATCCAGCCCAAATTCACCTTGAGCCAGAACTCAGGCCAGAACTCAGGCCATGTCTCTGTCAAGTCAAAGCTTAGGCCATGCTTGTTGGGTTAAATCTTGGGCTGAATCAGTCTGACCTCATGTCCAACCCGTATCACACCGTAATCAGACTTCGGTGCACATCACACATTGGTCACAGAAGATCTGCCAAAACAACTTTAATTCCCTTTAGACGAGTCAAGCAAATATCCCCTTTAGGGTGGAATGAGGCACATGTATATAGACAACCATATTTTGGTTCTTTTGCAAATGAAGGTAAGATTTATGAAAGTGAAAGGATGTTCTGTCCAGGACACCAGGGACGTCATATAGAATGAAATGGGTAGGTGATGCATTTTTGGAATATGGAATATGCATTTTATTCCATATGACGGCCCCTGCTGTCCTTGACACCATCCTAGACACCAAATCCTGGACAGAACATCCTTGAACCAATGACCTTTCTCTTGGAGAGGCAATCACCACCTGGTCAAGGGAGCATTCATATTGGGTATCCACTATCAATAACTTAAAATAATAAACAAAATATAAAAGGACAAACAAAATGCAAACAAACTCGTAAGTTTTGAAATTCATGTATCCACTTTTATAAGATCTTACATCGCCTAGCTCAAGAGGAATCCTGTGCTTATATATTAGCACCCTTCAACTTGCTTTGACATTTTAAAACTAGGCAAGGAGAGTAGCTCCATGTTGAGAAGCTTAGAACCAAACAACATCAAGCCAAGTTTTGGCAGGATCATTACAACGTTGGACCCAATTCCTAATCTAAATATAAATGTATCAACCCAAACACAACTTGGTGTTGACAGTGAAAAAATTTGCAACTAGAGATATTTGTGTAAATAAGATTTAGGTTGGCAGTAACAATGATTCAATGAATTGTATCTCTTCAATCAATAATGTAATTCAATATCCGATAGAAGTATATGATGACAGATTTCTCAACAGTAGCGAATACGAATATATGAAGTGCAAGTACGTATAATCAAGCAACAATAACTTATGCGTATCAACTCATCACAGATTCTCTGGTATATATCCTGGCAACAAATGCAATCTAACAGTATATAAATAAGTAGCTATAAATTAAACAAGTTATAAATAACTTATCAGTTGGTGATTAAACACGTATCGAACGTTGTTCTTAAAGTTATATTCGTTGGCCTATGAAAGGCCTGATCGACGATCACCTCCAGGAACACCAACCTCTTTGTTAAACCCTGCACAGGTTAACAGAGACTCACTTTGAACAACTCAAACCAATCTTTAGTGCTAATGGAGTAATATATATATATATATATGAAAACCAATATAAACCAAAAAGAAAACAATATTGATCTGAGAAAAAGAAGAAAACGGGTTTGCACGAAATGTTTTTCTATGTATCTTTCTTCTTTTTCCTCGTCTTTTATTATAGAAGACGATGATCACTTACACCCATACTTTCCATGAAGAGTTAGGCTCTTTTAGAAAATATTAAACGCTAATCACAATAAATCCACTTGATTCAATAATATATTACCATATATTATAACAACTAAATAAGAAACCAATTACACCCACACCCATGCTTGCTCCAGTTCAGTTTGGTTCAATGCGCGTGATGCAAACAAATAACTCCAACCTCCCCTCTCCTCTTTAACCCCATTACCCCTTAGGTTCTTATATTTACTTATAAGGTAGAGTTTGAAGTTCTCCACTTCTCATGTGAGACTAAAAGACAAAAGCTTTTAAGAGTTGGGTTATACTTTGTTTTGGATGGAATACTACAACTTTAAATAAAACATTGCATTCAAAGTTCCCTCCAAATTCTTTTAACACACACATGAGCTTAAGTGAAATATGTGGGCCTATTTGGTCCACACAACTAAATAGTCCATACTATATGTGATTCATTTTGAATCTTAAAATATAATACAAATATAACAATTTAAGATTAATAAAACTCATGATTATGGACAATTGCGATTAAGCTTGGCCAATCATGATTGAGCCTGAACAAACCCTAATCTTAATACGTAAGACGTCATTATTTTATATGATGGCAAGCCCTATCAAATCATGAGTGAAGTAGTTTTAGACTTCTAAAATGTCTAGAAGACTAATGGCTAAATTTAGTTGGCATTCTATGTCTCCAATTCATACAAGTCTCGAAATATGTGCAATCCTATGTGAAATAGAATTCTATGCAACAAGACTCCATATTCACATCAAATCAAAACCGAATAAAAGGAGAAGATAAGTCTCACAACAACATGGATTCTTTCCCAACCATCTAATCATCTTTCAATGGCAAACAAGGATTCACACATAAAATCAAATTCCAAAGATGTTTCTGTAAATATATATTATTTTACACGTTTTGGCAGGCTTTTGCATAATTTATACTTTGCAAATTTCATTCTCTGCAACCTCAAATGTTCTAGCAACCTTCATTCTCCAAGTTCAAGATCAAGTTTCTGCAAGTTTAAGCTATTATATTTCTTAAAGTTCATACATCCATTAAACCTTTGGGAATTCAAGAAAGACAATTACAACAGCTCAAAATTGCAAACAGGTAAGATTGGCTCACTGCAAATGCAAGAAGTTTGGTTTTGATATTCAAATTGTAATATTACAAGTATTTAATAAAACCTCATTCTTCTATCTTGTTCTTCTTAATTTATGCGTTTTGTTTTTCTTTCTTTACAATTTGTGTAACAATTGGATAATCAGAGATTCATTATTCTTCGAAATAGTAATAATTATCAAGAACAAAAATCCTCACCAATAAAATAATAAACCACCTCCTATATGGTTGGGTAATTAGAACGTTAAGTTTTAAACCTTTTTTTGGAGATCAATGCACCACATGCCATAAAAATAGGCTTTATTTAAAACTTTCACATTTTTTCCTACGTATCTATACTGAGTATGACTGCTAATTAATTGCAAACTTTTTTTAACTGTAGAGGATTTGGGCTTGGGTTTGAGTATGTCAGGTAATGGGAAGCGAATGACACTCGAAGACAAGCTAAATGATATTGCACACTTTATCAAAAACGATATGATTTGGTTGGTGAGTTGGATTTGATAAAACCTAGGTCAAGACATCTATTTTCCCCCAAGGATTTGGTCCGTCCCGCCTACGGTACCCACAACCAGTGGTGGAAGTCGCATCGAAAAGGTGAAAATGCCTCCCCCATGTGTAAATCACTTTCTTGACACAACGTGTCTACTGCTGATTGTGGGCGATGAGCGAACTTAAAGGGGTGGACCAAATCCGCGGCCATTTTTCACCAACCTCTACCGTGTCCCTTACACAATGCTCTCTCTCCAATCCACCGCGTCCCTTCACAATGCTCTCTCTCCAAATTAAGCATGTCATTTGATTGACACATGATGTGTTTTTGAATTTTGTCTTTTTTTTTTTAACGCCTGAACACTTTTTTGAACCCCAAACACATCATGCGTCAGTATATATATATATATAGACCACCTGTAAAACAAGAAAGTTATCTAAGATGGTTAGAATAATATGGTTAGGAAATTAGAGTTGTTAGTAAGTATGGTACGATTGGAGGATGAGTGTTCTGTGAACGTGACATCTCCTTCTAAAATTGAAATGCTGCAGCAGGGAAGTTATTATCTGGAACTGAAGTAGTTGTAATCGTGGAGGCATGCTGGTCCTCAATTAGAAGGATTTCTTGAAGTTCTACAACTGAAATTCCATGAGATAGTTATGGCGGTTTTGAAATTAAATTCTTGCGGCAGACCATTGAGAATGTATAGAATAACATCTTCTTCCTCAAGTGGAGCAAAAACTACGGCTAGTGCATCAACAGTGGCAGAGCCACATGGGGCTGGGAGGGGGCCACGGCCCCCCAAACTTTTGAAAAAGTCTTCACTTATACCATCAAATGTTCTGTCCAGGATTTAGTATGTCCTATCATGTCCTCTACCACAGGTTAACACGTGATTTTTTTTTTTTTTTTTTTTAATTCAGTGTCTATTTTAAATGAAGAGAAAATGTTCATTTGAACACTTTTTCTTTACCATTTTAACCCCTACACACCCTATTTTTGTCCCTAAGGATTTGGTGTAACCCCTTAAAAAACGCCTAAGGTCATGCAAGGCGAACACATTAACACCGAAAAGTGATACCCCCCAAAAGGTGTAAATCACTTTTCCAGCACTGATGTGTCCGCCCTTGATGCAGGGCAGACATTCGGCGTTTTTTAAGGGGTCGCACTAAATCCCAGCAGTATTTTTATGAGGACCTATTTTTTTATTTGAAAACTGGTTTTACAGTTTTAACCCTATGCACCTAGCCTTAATGCATAGGACATGGTAGGACATACAAAATCCTGGATAGAACATTTTTCCCTTAGGAAAAATGATATATTTTGGATTAAACGATCTTTTATTCTTGGCTATTTTGTACTCTGATTTTGAACCAAAAAAATTATTAATAATTGATTGATTAAAAGTAATAGTAACAATGGTATCCATATCACAAGATAAAAGATATTATAATAGTGAATGCGTATAAATTAATCAATCCTCCATTTTACCAAAAAAAAATCAATTCTACAAAAGTGTATATATGCATGTACACGCATACGCCTCTATGGTTTTTCCACTTTTCCATAAAATCCCCTTGCATCGCATAGCTCAGCTTACCATTATCTAAGTTTGAGTTTAAATTCTTTTGTTCACGAGTTTAGCTTGAAACTCAAGCCTAGTTCATTGTACTAAGCGAGCACAAGGTAGATTATAATGGGATTGGTTCAGTATACACTCAGACTATTTAGATAATTGTATTTAATATAATTAAAAAATTAATTAAGTAAACCCTAATACCAAGTTTATTTTTAATTTTAATGATTTTAATTATGGTATCTATGGGGTTGCAAATTTGACATATGTAGCTTCATATTACAATTTGAGCTAAAGTGAGCAAAGCTAAGTTGAGCTAAGCTTTAGCCAGCCCTATCCTTGACAAATTCTTAATAAGCGAAGTTTAAGTTCGGTTTTTAGATGAGCTTAGCTTAGATTAGTTCAACTTGTTTACAAGATCGATCTACTATTGGGGGGAGGGGGTCCCTTATTCATTTGGTTTCACTTACAATATTTAAACTCATTGACTCACTAAAAATGATGGAGCCCACAGAAGTCATTGAGAGTTGCAAATGCATAGGCTTTGTTTATTTGATACACAATCATGCAGAATAATATTCGTGAAGATACTAAGGATTCCAAATTTTACATTATTGTTGACAACGCATTTAATGACTTTAAGAGTGAACAAATGGTTCTTGTTTTGAGTTTTGTTAACAAAGATGGTTTTACACAAAAGTTTTTCTTTGAATTTGCTCATGTTAAAGATATATTAGTCTACTCTTAAGAACAAAATATCCGTTATTTTTTTCCATCATAGTCTTAATATTCAAAGCATTTGCAGACAAGGATATAATGATGCCAACAATATGCGTAGACACTTTTGTTATATATTTATCGGGCTATAAATTACTTCATTGCAACTTATACTGTTTTTATAATATTTTTTGTTCTACTATATGAAATAAAACACATGGTATGTAAAATAGAAAAAAAAAAATTAATCATCATAGTTTTGATTCAGCCCTCCCCAAGATAAATTCCTAGCTCTGCCACTATGTATAACCTTTTTGACGTGTTCCTAAGCCTGGTCCGGCCTAACTAGAAATTTGACCCAAAAAAGTCTGGCTCGAGCTAGGCCCAAGTTGAAGGCCCAAACTTTATTAGGGCCAAACTCGAGCTTATCTCGGCCCAGCCCGAGGCCCGTTAAATACATACATATATGTATATATCCATATATATACATACATATATATATACATATATGTATATATATACATATATATGTATATATATACATATATGTATAGGGGGAGAGAGAGAGAGAGAGAGAGAGAGATTTAAACAGTACATTAAAAAATCTAGAAACAAGGTGACTAATAAGAGAGAGAATACAGACCTATCCTCCTTACCCTCCAGTGGATTAGTAGGGTCTGGATCCTTGTTCAGTGTTTTGCAACCTTTTAGACCTTTCACAGATGCCTCCGTAACAGAAGCCTGCACAATGGTAACTGAACAAGCTTCACATCCAATCACCAGCAATAATTACACATCATTAATCAGTTATTGGGTCCAGAAACCATGAATCTATTATTTTTTCCTGCCAGGCATGAATTTAGGATTCTTACACGAAAGTATGTATGCAATGCGGTATTAAAAGAAAAAGGCTTTTTGTCCACATTTGTGATTATTAATTCTGTTGAAAGGCTCTTCGAATTTAATGTGACCTACAAACAGTTGACAAAGGAAAAAATCCATGAGTTTGTTTTAAGAAAAAACCAAATAAATAAAGCAAGGTTTAAAGAAGAAATTGAATTTATTTAAGAACAGACCTTGTATAAAGCTTGGAAGCTGAAATCCCACATAGAACGGCTGTAAGGACCATCCCTCAGCTCAAGGGTTACAACAGGATTTCCTTCCACATTGTCAGAATCAACAATTGACCAATTCATGTTCCTTGCAAATCCATGCTGTAAAACAAATATTTCCATGGACCAAAACTAAATTGAAAGATGGAGCAAAATTTGAAAACAGACCACTAGGAGCAGTTTTCTGAAAGTAATGCTTCCATCACCATTGACTAATTGCAGAGAAAAGTCAGGCTATTCATCAATATGACAAAAAAAAAAAAAATGGCCCACCACTGGCAATACTGTACACTGGCTTAGGATGTGTTTGGTAACACTCTTATTGATTCAGCTCTAGAATCCTGATTCTGGCCACCAATAATGCATTCTCTGGAGTCAATTCCAGAATCAGAAGGTGTTTGGTTAAGCAGAAAAAAAAAAAAAATCTAGATGAAGACTAAGTAGTAGATTCAGCACAAAAAAAGGGCCAAGGAATCATAGAATCAACATTTTGTAGCTCCCCAAAAGTGAGTCCAAAATAGAAGTGATATCCATGGAGCGATTCTAGCATTACCAAATGACCTTTTCAGCTCTTTTGGATTCTTTGGAGCTGAGAATCCAGGAATCACTCTTTTGGAGCGTTACCAAACGCAGCCTTAATTACTAGAAGGGAAGGGGCCAATTTTTAATAGGTCAATGAGATAGTCTAGTAGTATTTCTTGAATGGTAGTAAATAACCCTTCCCTTGTGCATCACATGTGTTGGTATAATTTTCTTATGTTCCACAAACCAGGCACTCTGTATTTGCCTCATGAAATATTACCATTGGTAAAATGGCAGCTAGAACTATCTATCAACAGACTGTACTCTGGATTCAGGTGTCAATACTAGTCAGGGAGGGGCCTGCTAGAACCTTATTTTGAGTTCATAGGGTTAAGAGCCACTCAATAAGCATTTAATTGTTAAACAATGAGAAGTAACAAAGTCCTACAAATTGGGGGAAAAAAAAGAAGAGGAATAAAAATTGCCGAGTAGTAACAGAGTCTGGAATGAGAAGAAAAAGAAAACGAGAACTACACCTGCTGTATCAAGCCTGGTCCGAACTGTGGGAAACAATGTGGGAGGCCTCCACTAATACCAATACAGAAATCATTAGTTTCATGGGCAAGCAATAAGAGGCTTAAAGAACTAATAGTAATTTGAAATTTCAGCCTTGAAATTCAACAGAAAACTTGGAACATCTGAACACACATTAAAATAAAAAATAAATGCCAGAAACATGATTCAAAAGCCTTCATAGTTCTTGGCTAGTCTGTGCAAGTTTATAAAGTCAGTGACGGTTGAGATTTGATACCATAAACATGGGTTCAAAATCCATCATCACCTGCTAACATGTTAAGCACTGACCAATTTCACTACCAAGAGCCTGTAATATATAGGGAGAGAGAGAGAGAGAGAGAGAGAGAGAGAGAGAGAGAGAGAGAGAGAGAG
>JAOXJP010259800.1:0-21122 GCA_025762735.1 Platanus orientalis | reverse complement strand
TATATATATATATATATATATATATATATATATATATATATATCAATCCTTATAGATTAATAGTTAATATTATAATAATACAAAAAAAAGTGATTGCTGACAGCTACAATATACTATGAAAAAGAGAGGAAGAGTAAACAGGAAGAGGGGCATCAGCTCAAACAAAATATATCGATTAGGCCAATTGCATCTGTTGATGTTCATGCTAACTGTAGTTTATAGCATATACAGTAACCGTAAGAACCAAAAGCGAGTGATACTCGATTAGATTATTGCAATTCGTAACAGCATTTCTGAAGTAGTTGGGTTACTGCTTCACTTCTTGAGGCTGTTTCCAAGTCTTGACCGAAAGGCATTCAAAAAAAGGAAATTCAAGTAGCCAATGTTGGAAAACAGTTTCGTTTCTTGGGAAGGTTAGCCACGTTTCTGCATGTGTTGGTTGCCGTAAAACTGATACATGGTCTCATCAATTCAAACTGTCCAGTGTTGAGTTACTCCTTGAGTAGGCAATAGCTAAGCTCGTTACCAAAAAAAAAAAACAATAGCTTAGCTACTGCAGTACTCAGGCAATGCTAGCTAGCCATCTGATCAATGAGCAGATTTATTTTGGGCATGTAGAAGGGATGTTGGTGGCATAAGGAAAGGTACACATTACACAAATACTGATTGCCTTCAGACGTGATTTCTTTCAGCTTTTGTCCGAGTGTCCTAGTCAATTGCTTAGATTGATGATTCTCTTTTCTATTAATATGGCCATGCTGTCTGATTGTTCTGTTAGTATAAGATATGAATTAGAGGCCTCATATTTCAGTAGAAGTGTTCATTGTACTCTGTTTTGTTTATACTACTTTTTATTTGGTATTTAGTAAAACAGTTGTAGTCCTTGATCGACAAGGCAAAAGGGAACCATAGAGGAGATAACCCTCCCCTCATAATCGCTTGAGTCTTCTTACTGGTGGCCAAATGGTTCCTGAGGTCTGACTTGGAGCATGGGGTCGAAAGGTGACGAGTAATTGTGGGCCATGTGGCACTAGCACGCCCACGTAACCATTTTCCTGGCAATACTCGATTAGGTTATTGCAATTCATAAGAATGTTTCTAAAGTACTTGTACTTATAGTGTGCTGATTTCACAAGATATATTATGTCAATTAGCTAAATGATAATTATTATACAATGCTCAAAACATGCATGCTAAAAATCCAAAATGTGTTTGCATATAACAATATCTTGAAGATAATGAATCAAATAATTATAATTTTAATAGAAATTGATATAATTTGAAACAAAATAAATAAGAAGGGTTAAGAAATATTATTGGTTTTGTCAAGGTGCTTCCAATTGAAGCTGTTCTTAGACGGTATTTGCCACCCACATGATACAGTAAGGTCTTCGATGGCGACTGTTACAGGATTCAATGATAAGAAACCCTCCAAGGCTGCACTCCAATGATGAAGGACAAACAATCGATGGCAATAGAGGTGTTCTAACCCAATAGAAATCGAAAACAAATTCAAAAAAGTTTTCACAAATAGACGATGAAAGAACTCACTGCCCTTGCTGATTTCTGTGTTGTCGATCTTTGTATCTTCAATAAAGAGTCCCGATTTCTCAATTTCTAGCCATTGGAGCTTGTGCATAGTCTTTTTCAATGCCTCCACCAAAGCAATCGTTAATCCTTCTTCAATGTGGAGTATTGTATTCAATATTCCATCTATTAAGCAATGTTAGCATATATATATATATATATATATATATATATAAAGAACTAATGTCATTCTTGATTGGAATAGACAATATTACAAAGAATTTAATACAAAATATGTTACACAAAAAGAAACAGAAACCAATTAATATTGATACCAAATCAATCAAATATTAAAATATGTAGTAATTAAATTTTAGGAAAAAAGAGGATGGAAAGATTCTATATTTTGAATCCCTTTATCCAACGATCACAACAGTACTGCGGTTACTGCTTCACTGGTTGAGGCTGTTTCCAAGTCTTGACCGAAAGGCATTTAAAAAAAAAAGGAAAATGAAGTAGCAAAAATTGGAAAACATTTTCGTTTCTTGGGAAGGTTAGCCATGTTTGGGTATGTGTTGGTTGCCGTAAAAGTGATACATGGACTCATCAATTCAAACTGTCCAGTGTTGAGCTGCTCCTTGAGTAAGCAATAGCTAAGCTACAACGGTAGTCAAGCAATGCAAGCCATCTGATTAATGAGCAGATTTTTTTGGACAGCTAGAAGGAATGTTGGTGGGGTGAGGAAAGGTACACACATTTCACAAATGCTCAGATTAATGATTATATTTTCTATTAATATTGCTAAGCTGTCTGATCTGATGAGAGGATAAAAAATGTCTGGTCTTATTAAGATTTGAGTAGAGCCTGGTTCTCCTCCACAAGTTTGTGACTCTAATTGACTGTTCTCCATCGTAGTTTCAGTTCATCTACTTTAGCCTAAAGAAAAGCTTCAAAAGAAAGGCAAACAATGAAACAATCCAAAATCTCCATTACTCAAGGAAAAAATCTCGCAAATGCAATCAGATTCTAATTGTGTCATCCATCTATTTAAAATTTAAAATTAAGAACTAAGAAATGGCTAATCATGGCAAACAATGTTTATTTGAAGAGAAAATAACAGAAGCTTCTGGTTATCTTTCTTGAATTATAAGAGCCTACTATAAGTCTCATATTTCACCATCCCACAGCTCTTGGAGGCTCTTGTATGGACTACATGTTTCATGTACTGCAAACTCTCCTCGGAGAAGCCTTTGCTGCACACATTATCCCAAACAATAGACAAAAATTAGCACAACACTGCAATATTTGTATGAATGTATTCTATGAGTGGATATGTACATCTGAAAATATGTGAAGATGAGACATTATTTACCTGGTGGATTCTGGAAAACTGGGAGAAGAGATCTGGAGGGATGCACCAGTCAAATAAACTGAGATTCTCTTTGATTCTAGACTCGTTTACGCTCTTTGGGAGGACGCTGTGACCACTCTGAATACCCCACCGGAGAGCTAGTTGTGCCGGTGACTTGCTAAGCTTCTCAGCAATCTCAACCAGTGTTGGGTCCTTCAAAATCTCACCTTTGATCCAAGAACCTGGAGATCCCAAAGGAGAATACGCCTGCCAAAGAATTTCAACCAAAATGCCATACAAACATACCACTCAAAATCTCTTTATGTTGTACAAATCATCTGCACCAACTCTAGTGAATCTTTGCAACAACAACAACATCCTTTCAAATTCATGGGGTTACCGAGAGATGGATGCCAGTAGATTTGCATAAGTTGTGTAATGCCGGTTGCTGCCAGACTGGGTGGCATTCCACTTGGTTGACTGCTGGCAGCACCTTCGCATATGTGAGTAGGCTTTCCAGCTTCTTTGTTGACAAGTTGCTCACCCCGATTGCACGTGCTTGTCCTGATGCAAACAAGCCCTCCATGGCAGTCCATGTCTCTGAGAGACAGAGAGGAGCCATGACATCCGGCTCAAACCCCCGTGATCCAGGCTTTGTCCGAAATGGCCAATGTATCTGTAACACAACAATGTTACATTCCCAAATCAATCTTTAGACCTTTTGCTTTATCTGCTTCTAACACACTGAAAACATAAACATCAAATTGAACAGTAAACACCCCCCCCCCCCTCAACACTCTCTGGTGTCTAACTAATAGAACTGTTTCTTTCTTTGGTTTGAGCTGATTTTAAGAGTGTTATTCCTTTTGGCTCTAATGTACTCAGAGAAGAACATTAGCTTCCCCTTGCACAGACCGAAATTTGATCACATAGATTAAGGTTATAGCCTAATACACTCCCTCTAAGAACCCAAAAAAGAACAGTAGGATGCTATGTGACAGTTTTAAACATGTCTATAAGACTGGAATTGAGAAGCATACAAGATAGAGGTCCACGTAGTCAAGTTGCAGGTCTTCTAAGGTCCTGCTCAGTGCCTTGGAGACGTCCTCTGGTGCATGGTCGCTGCACCTGTACATATAGGAGGTTATAAGTAGGAAGTAATCAATATAACTTTTCAAATTCATGGACAGTTTGGGTGATTGTTTCACATTGCTACATGGGTGATTCTTTTCCTGATTGAATTAAATTCTTTCTAGTTTTATGATCACAAGACAATAATCATAAAACTGAACTTGATATCAGATAAATAATAGTGAGAACTAGTCACCTAATTTCCAACAATGTAGAAAATGAATTGACAAAGATTTTCACTGATTGAAAATCAAAGAACCAAGAAAGATGGAGAAATTAACAATAGTAACAAATATACCATAGCTTGGACGTGATCCAAATCTCATTACGCTTCACTACACCAGTTGAAAATAGTTCTTTTAGAGCCACCCCAACCTGCAGTAATGGACAGTTTCTCTTAAATAAAGAAATTAACCATCTCTCCTAGAACCCTAAGGTTGTAGGATATGTTAAGAGTTAATTTACTTAATATATTACAGCATTCCCCCTCAGGAGGGACACTCCCTGGACAATGAACGCAAGGGAACTAGGTGTGACGCCCAGGAGAATAATCACACCCATGCGGAGATTTGAACTCGTGACCTAAAACTTGTTTTGATACCATCTTAAATAACGCAATTAACCATCTCTCCTAAAACCCTAAGGTTATAGGAAAGGTTAGAGTTAATTTACTAATAGCCTGTTTGGCAGCCACCTGCAATGGAATCATTTCATTTGAGTTTCTCAAGTAGACAAAAGGAGATGATTTGTAATGAACTCATTCAAACTTATACTGATTTATTAACTAAAATTAGAAATGACGTCATCTTAGGTTTTTTTTATAAAATGAAATGACTAATGTTATCAAGATCAAATTGGTACAAATCCGAATGAGTTCATTACAAATCATCCCATTGTAGCCACAAAAGCCTTGGGAAACTCAAATGAAATGCTTACATTACAGGTGGCTGCCAAACGCAGCCCAAATATGTTTCAACAGTTTCTGATTGACATTGTAAACCAAAAGCCCATATAGATCCTTCCTTTTATTTTATTTTTTTTGTTGGGGTGTTGTAAATGATGGTGCACAGTTCAATAGCAAATCCTTCTTGTTATGTGCAAATTTTGCATTATGACTTCTATGAAACTTTTTTGGTTCTGCTTTGTATATATGAAGAAGATATACAGTTTTGATCATGGAACCTTAGTGGGTATCACTTCCCTTAAAAATAAAAACAGAAAATATGAAAGCTTACCTCCTTTTCGTTATCGTACACACGGGCACAGTCGATATGCCTATAACCAGCCTACACAACGTTAAAACCAGGCAATTTAAGTTAAGAGAAAAGCGTAAAACTTGGTGCAATTGTCCATTAAAACTTGTTACAACTTTCTCATCATATGTTCTAATATTTCTTCAATTCTTGTTATTTAAGAAGTAAATGACAATAAAGTGGCATTGGAAAAACCTTGACGGCGGTGATGACTGCATCTCCGACGACACCCGGCGGGGCTTTCCAGGTACCCAATCCGACGGACGGCATCTGGGCTCCGGTATTTAGTTCAAAATATAGAGGTCCAAACATAGTCCCTTTACCACTTCTTTCCATCTTCCTCTGAAACACTAACAATATAAGAGAGAATTTAGAAGATTACATATTTATTCTTTAGGTTCTTTCATCTAATCCAGTCTTGTAAGAGAACATAGCACAAACAATACATTATTTCTGATTTAAGGTGAAAATAATATAGAGAGATAGTGATTTTACCTTTGGGTTAAGAGATGCTTAGTGCAGAAAAAGAGAGAAAAAATGTGATTCTGGGAGAGATGGCCTTTTAAGCTTTTGGTCGAGAATTTTTAGCTTTGAAATCGACAACTCTTACCCGTTCATAGCTGAGATTTTCCCGATTTCCCCACTTCTTTTTTTCCTTTTTTGTGTCGAAATATACGCCCGCTTAATTGGGTTGTTGATTTTTTTGGTCCCACCACTTTTGGTTGTTGGCCTCTTAAAAAGGATTTTGATTCAATGAAGGGTCCCCCCTCATGTGCCAACACGTGGCATAGCTTTGGTTGCAAAGTACTGTATTTGCTTGCCACGTAGCTAGGGGAAGTCACTCATTTTTGGAATGTTTTCTTATTAACGGTTGGGAGTGAAGCATCTCCGTTTGAAACGAAGAGAGTTCCCACCAGTTTGAAACGATGCTCGTCAAGGGATAGTTCAAAAAATACACATGGGATGGGGGGGGTGGGTGTTTAAGTAAAAAAGAAAGAATAATAACGTTTGTATTTATCGAAGTACCCTTGTAAGGTGGAACTCAGAAGTTGGAAGCTTTAATAGCTGGCATATATACGTAGGTTGACATGGACACGGAAGGAAAACTAAACACGTGGTCAATCCAGAGAGTTATACCCATCTAATGAACGCTATGTATTGGCCACGTCATCCCTCCACTTGGCCGAAAGAGGGGCAGCTATGTGACAAAAGGCCGGATGATATATCTAGGTAACTATCTTTGCACATGCATGTAGATTATATAAGTTCAACACCAAGTTTGCAATTGGCTCATACACATGGAGGTGTAGATGATAGAGGTAGAAAACTCCCATTCGATGGGTCCCACCTAAAAGATCTCTAGTCAGAAGTCAAATTGATTAGATAATCAGCTAAGAAATCTCTTAACAAGTTGAGCATTTTGGTAATCTGTAAATCAGACAATAATTCCTGCAACCTGGAATTAAATTTGCAATGAAAATCATTTTTTAACATCTGGTTGCATATCAACTTCACCAAAATAACCATAAGCTGATGGTTCAAAATGAACTCATTAAGATTCATACTTTATAACATATATCATTTCATTTTATAAAAAAACTAAGATGACTCCAATTTTCGTTAAAAAATCAGTATAAATCTGAATGAGTTCATTTTGAACCATTAACTCATGGATGCCTTGAGAATTTAAAATGAAATGATTACACTACAGGTGGCTGCTAAACAGACTCTTACAAAACATGATAAAGTAATAAACCCCCTGGATTTTGGGGGTGTTCACAAAAGACGTGTACAAGCTGTGTGCACGGACCAGGGGGTGACCACATCGGTGCCGAAAAGTGATAAGCGCACCCCAGAAAGTGTAAATCGTTTTTAAATGCTAATGTGTCCATGCACACAACTTGCACACATCTTTTGTGTGCACAAAATCTGGGCTCAGTAATAAAAGTGAATTCATATTTTTATAAACAAACCAGTAGTACTGGACTCCAAATATCAGATTGAAGAAATATCATGTCCGATACCGATCAATGTGTGACAGAATAACTGACAAGGAGTGTATGTGAATACACAGGCATTGGGCATCCTCACAGGTGCTGGATTTGAACTGGTGTGACATTTCTCCAGTCAGACTGTAGATAATTTGGAACCTTATTATTGAACTAGATATCTCTCAAGTCTCACCATATGGTGTTGACAGGAATCACGGGTGCTCAGCTACGGGAGCTGCCAAAGATCTGAATCGAATCTCAGCATTCCACAGTGGATTGCGTGTGTTGATGTCTACCTCACATCTATGATGCAGGCCGAGTGACCCTACCAAATGTTCAATCACCTATCCACAAATGCTCATTACTCCCAACAGTTGTAACAGCCTGTAGCTATTTTAAGAAATTTTGACATGAGTACCTGCTCAAGAAGTCACAATTTGGTAAGGGCTGATCCACATGAGACCGACTCTGGACCACAGCCATACGAGATCCTGTCAATATTTTCCATAGCAATCCCGTAGCGATCAAAACGTCTAAAAAAGCATCTTTTGATGCTTAATTTAAAAAAAGTAAAGCACCTAAAAGAAGTGCCCAATTCAAAATATTCACCATGTGTCGACCCATGGTGATAGCGGCAAACAACACCATAGAGGACCCCAAGTGCTAAACGGGGTAAAGTCTCAAGTGTAATAGATTCCGATGGTCCAGAATCGTGCTGCAGATTTGAAAGCCGTGTAGAATTATTTTTTTACTTCAAAGTTTAAAGCGAAACTTGCAAGTTGTGAGACATCCTCCCACATTAGTTTGCAATGCTTTATTCAAATCAAAATTCGATGCTTTGCACCAAAATGGCAAAATGTCCTTCCCCTGCTTTACAAATACAAAACGCCCTGCCCAAATATAAATGAGCCAAGAACAAAAGCTCTACGAAAATAAAGATTAGGAGATGTGCTCCTCACAAAACAAATCATGAATATGTGCAGTTGGTAACTCCAAATGCATGTATATGCATTAAAGCTTCTTTTTCTTTTTTCTTTTTAATGAATAATGATCAAATTTTATTCTTTAAAAAACATAATTCAAAATCATACGATACAACATAAACAGCTCCTTCATCTAAATCCCCTTATCAGTAAGGCTTATAATTTGCCTTTGAAGCATCTGGACACCCCTGCCCCCCATTTTGCTATTCTATCCGCTACACCATTTTTCTCTCTAGGTACATGACTATCATATACATTCAGCTCATGAATATAGTGAGCATACATCCATGGTCCAACATAAGACCCACATGTCCAGCTCACCACCACTTTAGAGTCTCCTTCCACCATACTCCCTAGAAATTCAAGACCTCTACTCTCGCAACCCAAACAATAATCCAAGACACTCTGCTTTTGTAGAGTCACATATCCCTATGGGCCCACATACCACCCTAATCACTATCCCACTCCCATCTTGAACTATACACCCGAACCCCACTTGGCCCGGATTCCCAAAAGAACTACTATCAAAATTAAGCTATAATACTCCGTTGGAGGAGTCCATAAGAGGCCTAAAGACTCATCCCTTGGCCTGCCAAAGAAATACACATTCTCCAATCCCTCATCATGTCATGTATTGGAAAATCACAGAACTCCTTTGAAACCACCATCCAATGGCCAACTTCACATAAATATGAAATCTCGAACTTCCCACACATTTCCTTCACTCCAAATATCCTCCTATTCCTTTCTTTCCAATACCCCCACATAATACCTTGCGCTAAAGCTCCCAATATATGCATTAAAGCATTCAAAGAAACACTATGACATCTGCCTCCAGACTAAAACAAAGAAATCTGAAGGTTAGTTCACATCAAGGTTGTGGAAACACTAATTCCTGTTAATAGGCCAACACCTCAAAGCAAAGAATGGAAAAAATAAGCCATATATATTCATCAACCAAAGAAAATAAACAATATATATCCCCTGAAACAGCCGAACATGTACCATCCGAGTAAAAGCAAATCACCATAACCATGTTGAACCAGATGCTCCAGCATAGGACGAACTGTTAATACTTGAAAAGAAGTTCCAGTAATTAATATAGTCATATCCACAAGAAGCAAAACATTCCATTCCAGTCTATCCACTGTGAATTCAAAATTGGTCCATGGCTAGGACCCAACGATCAATTAGTAACTCCAGCTATGTCATTAATTCATTCAAGGCTACATCCTCAACATGGATTTGCAAAACGGGTATAACTATCTTATTCCTACATGATATGGATGGGGAGTAATGATTCTTTTTGTGAGAATTCTAAGAGCAAAAAAGAAAGTACAATCAAAATGTAAACTACCCTACTTCACCGACAAAATCATTGAAATTGTTGGATGTTTACTCCTCAATGAACTTCTTCAGGTTCTTTAGCCACATCAAGTACTCTCTGCTATCTTTATTGATCATGTACTCATGCAAGAAGTTGGTTGTGCTGGGTTTGATTCCTCTGATCTCCAGATACTTGTGGAAAGCCTTTTGCAGGTTCTCATCCAAATCCCTTAAAAAAGAAGACAAACCCATTTTAAAAGGAGAAAAAAACGGAGAAATGCAACTGATAATAACTAAAAAGCGATATAGATGTTGAAATCGGGAATCATATAGCTTACGAGAAGTCCGGTCCCTCGTAGGCAATTTGATCTTCCGAAGCTTCTGGTTCCTTCACGGACAAGCTTTCAATTGCAATCTCATCAGGGTAAGCAGTACAAGCAAACTCCAAAGATGGCCCACTCCCTTTGGAAACACTTAGGACCAGTGGGATGCTGGATTGGCTGCCCTTCTCATTATCAGCATCGTCACTGTCTTCATCGTCATTGTCACCATCATCGCCCGTAACAAGATCAGGCATGTGAACTTCGACTTTGATGGTTTCACCTTGGTATTCACGTCTTAGAGATACAGTTTGCTCTCCTGGGTTATCTTGAATTTCGAAAGGGAAATCATCTGGTATCTCTTCTACCTATAGGAAAAGGGGAAGGGATATAATTTTATAAAAATATTCAACTTCTGAGGAAAAATAACAAAAAGTGATGTAGAACAATAGAGAAGATGCCCAAAATTGATGTAGGATATTCTCAAAAGCCTCACAAAGTTGTCAGTTTAATAATGCAGATGCACATAGAACTCAAAATTGTATGTAGAACCCATAAAATTAGAGATTAGAATAATTGAAGTAGAGTTAAGAGGGGTAGAGGACAGAAAAGAGAGAGAAAGAAACCAAGAAGGCATTTCTAGAATTTTTAGGCAGAAACCAACAAAATTACCAAAATAACCACGGTTGTTCATCAGAAAATTATGAAACTTCCCGGATATTTCCTAACATGTATAAGGTGCTAAAATTAAAATTTGACAAGATTTGATTTACGAAACTATATAAATATCAGTCCAACTTGAATCTTAAACAAAAACACACAAAACTTGTGAGCAATCTTTGAATTAAAGGGAAAACTTTGGGTTAGACTAGGCTCGGACCCAAGCGTTAGTCCTAAAGTATTTTCGCACTGCGCTTGGGTCCAAGCCTTTTTAGCCCGAAGTTTATATCTAATAAGGGGCCCAAAGCCCAACCCAAAACTAAGTATGATCTTAATACATGAGTGAACCCAACTTTCTTAATTTGAGTGACTCTGGTCCAAAGCCCATCTTGAAGTATATAAATTCTAAATGATTTATTTCATAATTTTAATTTTTAAATCCCATGGGCCCCAACTCAATCCAAAATTTTCCCTTGGGTTGTTAAGCAAAATGTCTTGAGCTGAGTTTAGGCTTGGGCTAGGCTCGCGCTTAGAAATTTCTCTTCAGGATGGGCTTGAATTGACCTTAGCCCGGCCTGATTGACAACCCTAGGAATTAGTGGGGAAGATGAGAACTTTTGTAGGGGATCAAAACCCTATCAATAAAAGAGGGCTCTAAGGTGGTGCAAATTTTACTTTATACTAACCCAGAATTTTCCCGATTTCAATAGAGAATGGATTAAATACAAAATAAGAAAACAACACCAAAGTTTAAGAGCTTGAAAAGAAATTACCATATTTTAATTAAAGATTAAAATAGCTAATAAAATCAGCAAATACCTTGAGTATGCGCCCATGAGATAGAGAAGAACCGAGGGTAGGAAAATCCCACGAGTGCACATTGGTATGCTATAACCTACACGGAAAGAGAGGGGAGTCTAGGAGATGACATCACCCTATAGGGAAGGAGAGAGAGAATGACCCCCGGCCAACACTTGGGAACTCCCAATTTCACCAAAAACTTTAATCAATCCTCAATGCATTAATAAAAGAGATGAGTGCCTTTAAATAACTTATAGAATTTAGAAAGTACAAAATTAAAAACTTGCTAAACACCTATACTTGGAGACCAAGTATTACTAAAAAAATTTTAACAGTAATCAAGAAGCAATTTATTGAAGCCAAGGAAGCAAAACAAACAACAATTCACCAGAAGGTGAAAAAGGAAAGCAAAAAAACTTACTTTGTTTTCCTAATTTAGAAACTATTAAAAACTTTAAACTTGCTGCCTAAAACATACTAAAATTAAAAACCTTCTAAAACAAGAATTTCCTAAAGTCTAAAACTACTAAAAAAATAAGATTTTCTAAAAACACTATTCCCACAACTCTTTGATAATCCTTAAGTAATTTGGTCATAACTTTCCCAAATCACTTCGGATTTACGCAATCTTGGTCTCGTTAGAAAGGTAACTAAATAACCTCTCTAATGATACTAAAATCAAGCCAAAAATGCAAGTTTTACCCCTTGAAAACTTGGGCTAAAGATAAGTGATAAGATTACAACTTACAATAAAAGAAACTAGACTACCCATGGCATATTATTGGCCTTATTACAAAATTAACCCCCCTTACAAAATTCCAAATAAGCCCACAAACATGTACATTTAGATCTGGCTCTTCTGTGCATAGATCAAAATATCGGGATCGGATAGGGTCAATCCCGATCCAATCCATGTCTGGATTGGCTAATCCTTGAAATGATCGGACGATCCAAGATTATAGGAAAATTTTTTTAAATCTGGCTCGTATCGGTCGATACCGATCCGGATCGCCCGATCCGGACTGATCTGATGCTGATCCGTCCGATCCAGAGCCGATCCAACAGATTTGGCTTACCAATCCCAATCCCGATCTCGATCCGCCGATCCAAGGCTGATCCATTGATAAACCTGATCCGACCCAGGATTCGGATCCAAACCCAGCCGATCCGAACCCGGATCGGCCGAGTTTTAGAACTATGCTCCTGTGGGGTGACACATACATCAATCTTGAATTATTGTCCGCATTAAAAGGTCCTCTATTTTCAAGTCTACATGAAGGTCTGAGTGCATATCAACTATAGCAATATTATGTATGTATTTCAAATATATAAAACATGGTGATAACCACTAATAGTTACATCTGACATGATATGTAATACTTAAAAGTGGCACATGCACTCATTTATCAAGTCTTGAAAGGTCAATCCTAATCAGATCAACAAACAAGCTATTGGGTTACTTCATGGATTCCCCAAAAGAAAGCAATTGAGCAGACAGTTAGGATCACCCAAGCTGCAAATTTTTGATACACCACATCAAAGAGATTTTCCACATTTACTCAGATATGATCCTTTAAAAGTGGATCATAGCACTAAGGTATGGTTCTTGTGCTCATCAATAGCACTGAGGTATCCATAATTATTGAAGAACCTGATAAACAAATGGTAGTGGATCCTGTAAAGCTAGCTTACCAATAAACCAGATACTCCAAAGTAGGATAGTCCTTCTCCAAGCATAAAAGATCACTCATAAGTGAGCTATGTTTCATGTAATAAATACATTCCTTATTCCAATGACATGAAGAACTGGGAATGTGATGAATGATGTCTAGTTGAATGCACTATGACAATGAAACACTGTGCATAGCTCCGGATCTATACTTTAGGACCAACTTGGGGACTGCAACCATGGTATCAAATATCTCAAAATATCTTAAATATCTTCCAACATGTGTCCATGTCTACCAAGACCGACACGATATATTCCTATACCGACACGAAACATTCAATACATTATGAAAATTCATTTTTTTGTCAACACGATGTACAATGTTGGTGTGTTGAACAAATATACCCCTTTCACAGTGTATTATTGCCTACTTTCGACATTGTGTTGTTATGATAAAAAAATTATATGAAAAACGATAAATTTCAAATAAAGTAAAAAGAAGGAGAGGAAGAAGTTGAAGATAAGAAAGAAGAAAATGAAGAGAATCTACTTGTTCCCTATTCTTATAGGGTTGGATTATAATATTTTTGTCAACCATTATGTATGTATGTGTATTTTTAAAGAATATTAAAATGCAAGTATACTAAAATAAGCTACCATTCCTAATGAATCTATTTGTTTCCTTTGTATTTGTAGTTAGATTAGAATATGCTTCTTAAGTTTCCATGATTTTTATAATATTTCTTTTCAATATTTCCGACATTTCCGATATATGTCTTATTTTGGTTTGAGCGATATTTTCACCAACACCGACATTTTGAACCTTGACTGTGACTAAACAAATCAACGAAATAAAAATCCAAAATGTAGGAAACCCAGAATTTATCTGGTAGCCGTTTAAACTTTATGAATCTTGTACAGTTATAACAAACCTGAGTGCCTGTTTTTAATTGAAATTGATCCCATAACTAGTAAAAAGATAGGGTAATGGTCTGCAGCGTTACAAGTTCAATTCCCATTTATCCACCCAATGAAACAAACCCTCAAACATGACCACCAACCCAATCAACATGATTCAAGCCAACTTAAGATATAAATTTGTAGATGTCTGAAAAAAAGGAAACTATTAGCGATGCAAATTACATTTTAATTTCCTACATATTTCTTCACAGACTTCATGATTGGCAATAACAAGTTAACACATCTCAAGAAATAAACAAACGAATACATCAATAGAACTGGATCAGTTTCTATTTAGCTTTGTTGTAACTTGCTGTAAATTTTGAGATTGATTTTAACTAAGTCTATAAAGGAAAGAACATGGCAGCTGGAAGTACACTGATGTTTCAAGATAGCAACAGTAAAATATGAAGAGGAGAAATTTAGGGAGGGATGCACACAGAATTCTTACGTGGTTCAGCAAAAGCCTAATCCATGGTACTTAACAAAGCACGTCTTCACTAAGCTTGAGAAGAATGCAAGAGCAATACAAGCCTCACTTCATTTTCTTACAAGAGGAAGGATTACAAGCTTTGAACACAAAAGAAAGAGCTCTTCAAGAAAGCCAAAAGAGATAAGAGAATACTCCTCTTTTAGCTTGATTGTCTTAAGTGATATTAGAGCTTGACAGTTCGAATAATAGCAGCAAAGGTGCCTAATGCTAGGTTTGAGGTGGAGAAATTTCTGACAAAAACAACTTCGGTTTATGGCAAGTGAAGGTTACAGACTTGCTTGTACAGCAAGGCCTTGAAGAAGCCCTCCTAGGAAAAAGAGAAAGGGAAACCAAAATCGATGTTTGTTGTGGACTGTCCACTAACAAGAAGGCAATAAATACAATCAGATTGTGCCTTTCCAATGAGGTGTTCTACAATGTTCTTCACGAGGAGTCAACAGTGGAGCTATAGTAGAAATTAGAGACTCTCTGCATGACGAAGTCTCAATCACCTATTTCTCAAGAAACAACTCTACACGCTCTGACTAAAGGAAGGTACGTGCATTTATGACCACTTAAATACCTTCAATAAATTGGTTAGTAAATTAATGAATATAAAAGTTAAATTAGAAGAAGAGGCTAAGGCACTCCTCATATGAACCTTTAGTGACAACTTTGATTTATGTAAAAGAAACAATTGCAATAATTGCTCTAGAAGGAGTTACTGTTGCACTTCCATTTTATGAATTGAGGAGAAAGCCCCAATCCAGTTCAGATGGAACTGGTCTTGTTAGCGAAAGGGTCGAAGCCCCAATCATTGAAAATATAAATTTAAAAATGATCGTAAAAGTCAAAAGGGCCATAGAAGGTCAAAATCCAAACCTAGAAATAAGAACATAATCTGCAATTATTGTAAAACAACCCAAACATGTCATTAAAAATTATTGGAAAAAGACCAAACAATGTCAAAGGAGAGTCCTCTCAACAAGTTAATATTGCCAAGTCAACTCTTTTAGTGGTGAGGTTTTTTGTGTCCTAAGTTTTAGCCATTTTAGACACAAATGGACGATTTTAGACACAAATGGATGCTAGACTCAAGAGCATCATATCACATATGCTCCCAGAAAGAACGGTTTGACCAATATCGTAGTAGTGATCATGGCTCTATTCTTATGAGAAATGAAAGTAAATGTTAAAGCAATTGGCACTGGCACGGTAAAACTTAAACTGCTAAATGGTTGTGTTAGGACTCTTAGTAAGGCTAGACATTTATTTGAACTTAGAATGAATCTAATCTCACTAGGATCCTCATATGAAATAGGGTGCAAGATCTCCCTTGAATCTGGCAGCCTAAGAGTTAGTAGAGGTGTCATGATCCTTTTGAGAGGAAAGAGAATTGACAACCTTTACATCCTTGAAGGTAGCACTGTGGCAGGAAAATGGTGTTGCAAAAAAGGATGATCAAATGGACTCCTTGAATTTATGACATAAAAGAGTGGGTCATATGAGTGAACAAGGACGGATAAAACTCATTAAAAGAAAATTAATATCGAATGTTAATTCTGGTAAGATTGAGTTCTATAAAAGATTGTATGTTTGGAAAGCAATATAGGATCAAGTTTTCAATCTCCAAACACATCACTAAAGGACCATTAGATTATGTTCACTCGAATGTATGAGGACCTACTAGGGTTACTTCTCTAGGTGGAACAGATTACTTTATTTCATTTATTGATGATTATTTTAGAAAAATCTAAGTGTACTTTATAAAACACAAATCTGAAGTGTTCGAGAAATTCAAACATTTGAAAGCTATGGTAGAAAAACGGACTAATAGGCATGTTAAAATTCTTAGAACAGATAATGGGGATGAATTTACCTTAACTAAGTTTCTTGACTACTGTAAAAATGAAGGATTTAAACGGCATTTTACAATGCATAAGACTCCCCAACAAAATCGGGTAGCCGAAAAAATAAATAGAACCCTTGTAGAAAACGCTCGATATATTTTAAGCCATTCTGGCTTGAGCCATGGGTTCTGAGGCTATCAACACAGCTTGTTATTTGGTGAACCGATCACCATTTATTCCTCTAGATGCTAAGACACATGAATAAGTTTGGTCTGGAAGACCATTTGAGTATTCTCACATGGGAACCTTTGGATGCGTCGTGTACACACTTATTCATGAAAGTGAGCACTCCAAACTAGACCCAAAATCAAAGAAATGTATTTTTCTGGTGTATGGTGATGGTGTCAAGGCCTAGCATTTGTGGGGACCAACAATCTGACAAAGTTATATACTCTCTAGATGTCTCATTTTAACGAGAACGAATTCCCTTTCATGAAAAATTAAGAAAAACCTACACACATTGAGGAAGCAACTCAAGAAATAGAAATTGTTGATGATGTCTATATTAAGGATGAAATGGACACTCAAATATAAGATAATGAACAAGAGGTTCAATCATTAAAACTAGCTAGCCTTAGAAGGTGAAAGAGGACTATTAAACGACCTACCAAATATAATGATATTGTTATCTTTGCTCTCATTAATAAAAATGGTGAGCCAAGTATGGTTCAAGAGGCAAGAAATAACAAAGATGCTAGAAAATGGCAATTAGCCATGCAAGAGTGGAAATCACTCTTAAAGAATAAGACATAGGATCTTATTGAACTTCCCAAAGGAAATAAAAAATCGGGTGCAAATGGATCCTTTGAAAGAGATAACGACAACAATTAAGGAATAAAATACAAAGCTAGACTAGTCGCCAAAGGTTTTTCACAAAATGAGAGGATAGACTACAATGAAGTCTTTTCTCCAATTGCTAAACACACTTCTATTAAGATTTTGTTAGCAACAATTGCATTTAAATACTTAAAATTAGAACAAATTGATGTGAAAACAGCTTTCCTACATAGGGATCTTGATGAAGAGATCTTTATGATGCAACCCGAAGGCTTTGACATAGAGAAACAACAATCCTTGCTTTGTAAACTAAAGAATCTATGGTTTTAGTCAAGCTCCTATACTATGGAACAAGAAATTTGATTCACACATATTGAGTCTTGGCTACCATAGAGAAGAATATGAGTGTTTCCTTGACACCAAAGAAAATGGAATAAGTTTTCTAATTTTATACATTGATGGCATGCACCTTTTATATATATATATATATATATAGCATGCTCATTGCATCCAAATCAATGTCTAAAATTGATAAGCTTAAGAAGCTTCTAAAAGATCTTGGTTCTGTTAACAAGATCCTTGGAATGAAAATCAAAAGGGACTAAAAAAAAAAAAAAAAAAGATTGACTTACCCAAAGAAACTTTATTAAGAAAAATTTTGAAAACTAGAATATGATGAATACCAAACCGGTCTCAACCTCTATGATAGAGCACTTCAAGTTCTCAGCCAAGATGAATCCTAAATTTTAACTTGAAAATGGCAAGATTAAAAATATTCCATATGCAAATGCCGTAGGATGTCTTACGTATTCCATGGTAAGCACACGTTCTAACTTTTCACAAGCATTTAGTGTTGTCTATTGTGTGAAAGTACATGTCAAAACCTAGAATAGAACATTGGCAAGCTGTCCAATAGGTACTTAGGCATCTTAAAGGTAACCCAAATCATGGCCTCATATTTGAACTTTGAAGGTGGAGAAAATGATGAATTTGACATTTACAATTATGTAGATTCTGAATATGCAGGTAGAACAATTAGTTGGAAGTCTATGCATCAAGGAATAGTTGCCTTGTCCACGACTGAGGCTGAGTATATAGCTGCAATTGAAGCCACTAAGGAAGTCTTATGGCTAAAAGGGTTAGTTAATGAATTTAGAAAACTAATCACAACATTGATATATATATATATATATATATATATATATATATATATATATAATGGATTTTGAATCATCTCCAGTCTGAATGGACATGCACCACTCCATTACCAATCAGTACATGACATGTGGCCTGACAAAGGGTGTTGTAGTTAATACACATGGGTCAAGGGAGGGTATTATAGTAAGTACACAATGGATAACTACTTGTAAATTTATTAAAACACCCTTTACCAGACATCGTGTCACATCCCAAGTAGAGACTGAAGTGTCCATTAAGACTGGAGATGATGTGAATTCTATATTGTGATAGCCAAAGTGTTATTCACCTAGCCAAGAACCAAGTGTTTCATGTTAAAATGAAACACATAGATGTTAGGTATCATTTTCATTAAATAAGTCATTGAAGAGAAAATTGTAATGCTAGAGAAAATGAGTACAGAAGAAAATGCAGCTGATATGCTCTAAGGCATTGCCTCAAAAGAGATTTAGACATTAACTAAACTTGATAAACTTAAAATGATTAATGCCTATGTCCCTCGGGTATTTTTTTGTGGTGGGAACGAACCAAGACGGAGATTTGTTAGGTAGCTACATCCCCCCCCTCTTGATATGACAGTTAGGATAACTTTTCGTCTAGTGGCTGAGAATATATCCCTGTCAAATCAACTTCTGTCCATTTTCCTCTTACGTGAAACAAAACAAATGTTGAAACAAATGTTGAAGGGAGTGCCTGGGATTTCAAAACCCCTCAATTCTTTTCTTCTTCTCTCGTGTTCCAGGTGGCTGCAGTATCTTTCTTCAGACGAAAGAAAAATCTACAGAAGACCGTCAACAATAAATTTGCAGCAAAGGGGAGCAATAAGGTAAGAGAAGAGACAAAACGAGGAAAGAACATGTTTGAGAAGACAATCAGGTTAGAAGAAGATTATTCTCTTTGCCATCTCTTTTGGCTTTTTTAAAAGAGCTCGTTCTTTATGTAATCCTTCCAAAAGAAAAAAAGAAAGAAAGAAAGTGAAGCTTGTATGGAGTAGGCTTTTGCCGAACCACGTAAAAGTAAAAATTCTGTGTGCCCATCCCTCTTTAATTTCTTCTCTTTCATATTTTACTGCAGCCATCTTGAGACATCAGTGTGCTTCCAGCTTCCCTGTTCTTTCCTTTATAAACTGAGTTAAAATCAGTCCAAGTTACAACAAGTGCTGTTCACAACATTACAACAAGCTTACCATGAGACCCGAAAAGAATCCTCCCTCCTCAAAACGCCCATTAAGAAAATATGAAAAAAAACAATAATAATTTCTCTTTTGAAGATTTAAAGGATCTTTGATATCAACAAAACAGAAACCCCCCTTCACATTTCCAGAAATGTTCGGCAGCTATGGATAGATTGATTAAGAAAATTCTAAAATCATTTTTAAGAAAAAAGAAAGCAATATGTGGAGGAACAACAAAGTTGAGAGAGCTAACCCGGTCGTGGTCGTCCGATTCCTCGGCACATTTTATCTCCGAGTCGATGATTCGGAGTAGACTCTCGTCGGAACTCGGTTTCTTAGCGGCTGAAGAGAAGTTAAGAATTGGAACAAATGTCCTCCGACGGAGCTCCTGAGAGAGACTGGTGTTCTTCAAGGAGGTGAATAGGGCAGTGTGGTAAGTTCTTCCAGTTCCGATGGCACGCACTGCGAGAGGCGCTACAGACGAAGCCGCTCTGCGGACGATAATAGAGAATGCCATTAATTAACGGCAGAGACGAGCTTTCAGATTTCTTCTTCTTCTTCTTCGACTGCTTCCGACCAAAAGATGGGTTGTTAGGGTTTTAGAAGTTTTTAGGGTTTTAGGAGTCAAGGTAGCATCGATACTCGATTTGACGCTACTTTGGACAGGCGGCAAAATGGGTCCGTTTTATGTCGACTCGAACATGCCCTGATCCGGTTCGGTTCGGTCCTACACACAAAAGGCACAAAAGGTGAGGTGTGGATTGGTCTGAAATCAAGTGCGACACCCCCCTGATGGGACACTTAGGAGGGGGAATCAAAAACCTCCAAAAAGTGAATTGATTCCGCCCCCGAGTGTCACATCAGGGGGCGTGGCACATACGATTTCATCCCAGATTAAAGTATAAAAACAATTTTCAAATGAAAAAGTGGGTACCCATAAAAAAATACACTCGGATTGCATGCACACAAAAGTTGTATGCATGCTGTGCGCATGGACCAGGGTGCAGACACAACAGTGCCAAAAAGTGATAAGCACACCCCTTAAAAAGTGTAAATCACTTTTGGCATTGATGTGTCTACACCATCCATGTGCATGACATGCACACATCTTTGGTGCACACAAAATCTGGGCTCATAAAAAGGGATTCATCAGGCTAAAACCAGGCAGGTTGATATCCTCTGAGACGTGAATTTTTATGCTAGGGCAGGAGCCTCCATTCATGAGGCACCAAAAGTGTATGGGTTGTCAGTACCTGACACCATATGGCACCCCATGAATGGTGGCTCTAGCCCGTTGTAATTATTCACATTGTAGAGGATATCATCCCCATAAAGAAGTGTTTAAATGAACATTTGTAAAGACATGTAAGAATATAGGGAACAAATGTTCTGTCAAAGGATTTTGTATGCCCTACCGTGATTTATACAAAAACTAGATGTAAAGGGTTAAAACTGTAAAAACAGCTTTCAAATAAAATTTTAGGTACCCATAAAATGGGAGTATCTAATAGCACACTCAAATTTTCTTTTCACCCCTCACTTTTGTTCCCTTTTTTTCTCTTCACACCTCTCTCTCTCTCTCTCTCTCTCTCTCTCTCTCTCTCTCTCTCTCTCTAAGCC
>JAOXJP010259799.1:0-51271 GCA_025762735.1 Platanus orientalis | reverse complement strand
CTATGACCAACAACATCACTGAGTATGAAGCATTCATTGACAGACTTATTATATATACATATACATATATATATATATATATATAGATATATATATATATATATATATATGGAACCATAAAATAGACAAATACCCTCCTACGTATACTTCTACACTACCCACCCCTCAAGCTGGTGTGTAGATAGAATACATACCAAGCTTGTTAACCAAGGACATAAATGTTGAACTACTCAACCCCTTAGTTAACAAATCTGTTAGCTGTTCATCAGTCTTGACAAATGGAATGCAAATCTAGACATATATGAATTTCCCCTTGATAAAGTGACGATCCACTTCAATATGCTTGGTTCGTGATACAAGACAACCTACTGATGGCTACTAACCTACAGGTTATGGGCCCACAAAAGGACTAGGAGATATTTCTACTTAGACCTTTTATCAAATAGGTGATAGGCATAAGCAAGACTAGTAATACCATAGATAATATAAGGGCCTTAAACTCAAATAATAGCACTCAATAGTAAGTTTTCTGATGTATAGGTTTTAATAGCAAATTATAAAGATATCAAACATCACTTGAATCTTAAGAACCCCAAAGAATAATATCTGAGACGGGACTCCTTAATATTTTCACTATATTCAAGGAACTACGTGCCTATTAAGAGAATGAAATCTTGAAACTATAAGATTGCTTGCAATCTATGAAAGATTATCAATTTTCCTTTATGGATCACAAAGCCAATCTATTTGCTAACTTTTTAGCACATAAAGTAAGAAAAGAAGAAGAAAAAGAAGAATGCACCAGAGTTGTAGCCTCTCACTACAAAACAAGGGTCCTTAGCCTCTCACCAAGAGACATCAAACGCTAGGAATCTCTTTACTAGAGGAATCAATCCAGGTTTTGGGAGCTCCTGCTGTGAGCAATAAGAACAAGAAAACTTCTGTTCGATCCATCCCAATTACAATAGAGTTTAGGTCTTTAAAAACTGATTCCCTATCCTAATATTACAAAGTCTTAACAAATAAACCCCAAAACAATAAATTAAAAGACTCATATGTCCTATTTTCGTCACTTGCTGAGATCTCCTTAGTATTTTGGTCATAACTTTTGCAAATCACATTGGATTTGCAAAATCTTGGTCTTGTTATAAAGGTAATTGAATAACCTTTTTAATGACACCAAAATAAACCAAAAAGATAAGTTTTGACCTTAGAAAACTTAGGCTAAAAGTAAGTGACGAGATTACAACTCACAATAAATAAATAAATAATCAAAAAACAGAAACTAAAGTCCTGAAATCAGCACAAATAAAAGTTCCATGTGGTGTCCACTCAAGTTCCTTCAAGGTTGCATACATGTGGGTCCCACCAAGGCTCATATGTAGGCCCTACATGGACTTTGGCATTGATGACCACATAGTTCAATCATGCTATATGGGAGCTATGTTTATTGTTGCTTTATTGTCACAACATAAATTCATTGGTCCTTTGACTGGAAATCCCAACTCAGAAAGTAACAATTTCAACCATAATAGTTCATAGACACCATGAGCCATAGATCTGTATTCAGATTCAATACTGAAATGAGCCGCCACACTTTGATTCTTGCTTCTCCATGTGACAAGGTTACCACCAACAAAGGTACAATACCACACTTTGTTTCTTGCTACTCCATGTGACAAGGTTACTACCAACAAAGGTACAATATCCAGACCATAGTCACCAAAGTGAGAAGTGAAAGCAAGAAGCAATGTGACAATGAGAAGCGGGAAGTGAGGCTTACTAAGTCATTGGAAATCGAGAAGCGAGAATCAATTACGAAGCGATTGTGGTAGCGAACAAGAAGTTGTTAGGAGTGATTGTGTAATAAAAAAATAAGCGGCTATGATATCTATTAATTGTAGATTTAGTTATTTACTTACATTAGTATTATTTATTATCATATTATATATATATATATATATATATATATATATATATATATATATACAAAGAATAAGTACAACTACAGTACAATAAAGAGAATAAAGATGACAAGGTAATAAACAAACCTAAAATCCTAGTTACTATATTATGTAAGTAACAAAGAATCATGACATAAATATGCAAGTAATTATGAAAAAAATACCTAAGAATCATTATTATTTTATCGTGTGCTTCAGCCATATATGGATCAGAACTGCATAAATATCACATAGGCCCTAGCTTTGTACTGATTCTTATAAGATATTGCTTGCGTACATATTTGAGATTTTTTTTTCCTGGTAAGGGGTTTTACTGAATTGTTGAAATAATGAAATTTGCTTGCATTTAGTTGATTAATTACTTGCATTTGATTAGTTAATTGCTGAAATAGTTGACATAATTATTTTTTTGTTGTTGCAAATAACGCTTCCCCAATCGCTTCTCTATTTGATTCTTATGCTTTCCACACTTCGTAAAACACATTTTTGCGATTCAAAAACACATTCCTATGTTACCCCAAAGTTGGGGAAACTAAATTGAATTAGCTACCCCAACAAGCTTCGCACCCTAGGTCAAGCTTCCCTACAATTATGATCTTGACATTGATCTCCTATCAAAGACTACGTCCTCAATCGGCAATTGTATAGGCCTCAACACGTAATCCAACTTGCTTAGTAAATAATAAGCCATTTTTTGGACTTCTCTTGAGATACTTGAGTGTTCTTTATACAACTTTCATATGAACTGTGGTTAGGGCATGCAAAAACTGGCTAGTAACACTAACAACAAACGTTATGTTTAGGCATGTCAAGGAGAGATAAATCAATCTCCATACCAAATGTCTGTATCTACCTTCATTAATAAGTTTGTCACCATATTGTTCTTCAAATTTCTGATTAGGATCCATGAATGTATTAAAAAACTTACACCCTAACATTCCAGTTTCACTTAAGAGATCAAAGGTGTATTTCCTTTGAGATATGAAGATTCTCTTTTTAGAAAAAGTCACTTCAATCCCAAGGAAATACTTAGGCTGTTCCAGATCTTTAATTTCAACTTCCTTGGCTAGGTGTTGCTTCAACGCCTGTATTTTAGTCTCATCTTTTTCAGTGACAACAATGTCATCAACATACACAATCAAAGCTGTCACCTTACTACTGCTTCTCTTGACAAATAACGTATGATCAGCCTGACACTGGGTATAACCATTTGCCACCATTGTTGTACGGAAACGCTTGAACTAGGCTTTAAGTGACTTTCTTTAACTTGCAAGCTTTGCCTTTGCCTAATGCAATCTGAAATCTAGGTGGTAGCTTCATATATACTTTTTCTTCAAGATATCCATGAAGAAAAACATTATTAACATCAAACTGCAGTAATGGCTAGTCTAGATTGGTAGCTAAAGAGAGGAGTACACGGATGAAGTTCATCTTTGCAACTAGAGCAAATGTTTCTTGATAATAAACTCTAAATCCTTTACCAATAAGTCGAGCTTTATATCTATCCACACTCCCATTTGGTTTCAGTTTAACTGTAAAAACCCATTTACACCCAACTGGATTTTTTCCTCTAGGAAGATCCACAATGTCCTAAGCACTGTTTTTCTCTAGAGCCCACATCTCTTTTTCCATTGCCCCCTTCCACTTATGTTGAGATAATGCTTTAAAAACACTATTGAGAGTAGAAATAGAAGACAAGGAAATAGAAAATGAACAAGTAGAAAAAGACAAGACACTACAAGATACATAATTAGTGATGTGGTATTTAACACATGAACGAGCACTTTCCTCAAGGCAATTTGAAGGTCCATATCATATACTATGTTGGGAGGACTTGAATCACATTACCTATAGCCGAGGAGATATAATAGTTAGGGACATGAGAGTCTTCAGTCATGACTTTTTTGGATTTTTGCTTATAAATTTGAAGTTTCTGCTCACTTTGCTCCCCCTCACTATCAACATCCTCTTTCCGAGTACCCTGATAAAAAAAGAAGGAAAGTACTAGTAAAGTAGTAGGACTCTCTTCATTTCCAACATGCACATACTCCCCTTGAAGAGAAGACTTCACATAAGAGAAAAATGGAACAGTCTCACGAAAACTAACATCCATAGAAACAAATTTCTTGCGAGTGGGAGGATGATAACATTTGCATCATTTTTGGTTTAGAGAATAACCAAACAAAATACACTTTAGCGCTTTCGAGTTTAGTTTAGATCTCAATGATTTGTCAATATTTACAAAATAGAAGCATCCAAAAACTTTAGAGGGAATAAGAAAAAGTGTAGTATTAGAAGAAACAACCTCAGTAGGAGATTTATAACCCAAGATATGAGTAGGTAGGGTATTCATAAGAAAGACTACAATTTGAACTACGCCAGACTAGAACATTCATCTCAAACATTAGGGCTCGAGCTATCTATTATAAGTGTCTATTCTTTTTCTCGGCTACCCCATTTTGTTCTAGAGTGCCAAGATAGGTTGTTTAATGAACAATACCACACTGATTAAGGTAGGATTTAAATGTTGAAGAAAGGTATTCACCCCAATTATCACTACAAAGTATCTTTATTTTCTTAGTGAATTGGGTTTCAATCATCTTTTGAAAGGAAATAAAGTGAAAACATCATTTTTAGACTAACAAATAAACCCATGTGCTACGAGAAAAATCATCCACAAAAGTTATAAAATATCGATAGCCAAATAGAGAATCAATGGGAACAAGTCTCCATACATTAAAATGAATAATTTCAAACGAAGAACTTCTATCATACTAATATGATAAGAACTCTGACAATGTTTATCATACTTGCAAAAGTCACTTACACACAATGGACACTGAACATAAATGAGGAAATAAACGACGAAGAAGGGAAAACGATGGATGGACTAAACACTAATGCCACTGAATAAGAGAAATAGAGCTAGATGAACCATCCTTTATTTTGCTGGACTGAAGAAGCAAAATGGGGAGCACTATCAACCATGTAACCCTTTACCAATTGTTGTCATCATCTCCAAGTCCTGAAATACATAGTGTGAAGAAAGGAAAGTTACACAAAAATTTAGAGACTTGGTGAGATGTCTAATAGATAAAAGATTAAGGGTAAAGTTAGGCACGTGAGGGACATATGAGAGTGGTAAGGTTGGGGTAACAGGAATAGAACCTTTACCAACAATGAAAGAATAAGATCCATTAGCAACTTTTACCTCATCATTCCTAGAACAAACAGAGTAAGATGGAAAAAAGAAAGTCATACCCATCATATGATCTGAGGCTCCTGAATCAATGATCCAAGAGTTACTAAGAGTAGTAATAGAGGCAATGAGAGCAGAGGTCGAAGCACCTGAATAAACAAATGATGATGTGGATGTAGATGTAGATGTAAAAGGATCTACATTGCCCATGAAATGGTGAAGAGCCTCAATTTGGTCTCGTGAGAAACTCGGGAAGTCAAAAGAAGTTGTGGAAGTAGAGACGACTCTATGGAGGAAGTAATAGAATTGACCCTAGATCGACTCTGTGAACGAAAACCACCTTTATTACCAGAAAAAGAACCATGCTAATGACGACTTTGAACTCCTGTTGAAGATGACCATGAAGATTCCAACAAGTCTCCTTAGTGTGTCTAGGACAACCACAATGCTCACACTTCAATTTGTATTTATCATCATGTGAGGCTCCACCACCACGACCACGAAAGGAGCTTTGTCTTCCACATTGAGAGGATGATACTAAAACAAAATAGTCAATAATAGGCTGTTGTGGCTACATAAGATGATAGGCAATCCTCATCATGAGACAAGTAGGAAAAGAATTCATCCAAAGGAGGAAGATGATTCTTCCTAAAAATCTGGACACATATAGGCTCATAATCCGGATGCAAACTAGCCAACAACTCAAAGATTTGAGTTTCCACTATTTTTTGGTTATATAGTGTGGCATCCTCGATGCACTGAGCTTTAAATATCTTGTAGAAATCAACTTCCTCCCATAAACTACGAAGAGTAGAATAATATGAAGTCAGAGACTAACCACCTTGTCTCAACTGAGATACTTTCTAATGCAAATCATACATACAGACTTTATTCCCCTTCTTAGAGTATGTCTTTGTAATAGAATATCAAATCACCTTTTCCATAGGTAGAAACATATAATTATTCGCAATACTAGGCTGCATAGAGTGGAGGAACCAGGATATGACCATAGAATTCTCAACCTCCCATTTAGCAAACATGGAATCCTTAGGATTCAACTTCTTTGCATCACTAGTCAAGCAACCTGATTGGCCTTTCCCAATAATATAAAGCTTGGCTGATTGGGACCAAGAAAGAAAGTTCATCACATCAAAGTGAACTGTGGTAATAAGTGAGTTCGGAGACTCAATCACAATTTTACCAAGATTACTTACATCAGGATTATTTGATGCAATAGAATTCTAGTTCACTTCTGACATTATGTTGGGTATATAAAACACAAACTAGAGATTCCAATCACTAAAACAGACCTCCACCGGTCTTAAACACCACCACAACACATGATTACATAGCCTATGAGTACAC
This sequence comes from Platanus orientalis, assembly GCA_025762735.1. Lineage (NCBI taxonomy): Eukaryota > Viridiplantae > Streptophyta > Magnoliopsida > Proteales > Platanaceae > Platanus > Platanus orientalis. The sequence continues at coordinate 44,743 of JAOXJP010259799.1, read as the reverse complement.
TTAAACACTGTACTATTACAAGTACATAAATCATACCCACATCAACACCTGGAAGAGCCAAGAACATACCCAAAAACGTTAGAACCACCACTATAGTAGATTAATATATGTTAGCATGTAGATCCAATCACCAATCATAAAAAACTAACCCCACAATGATCCCAATATTACTGGCATAAAAAAATTTCCAGAAAAAAATTGAACTCTAAGGGGAGTAACACTAGTGAATAAAAAAATTTATATTTCTCTCGATATGCATCAGAATCAAGTGTGGTTTTTTTTTGTAGGGTTTCTATAACATGGGAGAAGCAAATCGGTAGAAAGAAACCCCCCAAAACACAACCAATCGATTACATCATTTAAAAACCTCGAGACTAAAAATTTCTGGTTATTTCAAAGAAAAAATATCAAAAAATCCATAAACTTGCACAAACACTGTTGGCATGATCTCTAAAAATTGTAGAAATAGAGATCTATTGGAAACTTACAACATCTCTGCACACTTGGGGGTTGTACGGCTACTAACATCAGCCCTAAAGTTGCTGACAACAACAATAGAACTCGTCAAGGGACTCTAATCCTAAAGCTCGGAAGGGACTCCAATCCTAGAGCTCAGATACCAAGTTGAAACTTGTAATAAAAAAACAAAAAGAAAAAGAGAGAACAAGGAATAGAGAAGAGAAGAAGAGGTGAAAAAAGAAAAGAGAGAAACATATGTATGACAAATTGTATGTGTAGATATTAGGTATCTCTCACACTTTGTATATATATATATATATATATATGTATGTATGAAAAAACTATATATATATGTGTGTGTGTGTGATTGAGTATCTAGTAATACATGAAAACCATAAAATAAAAAAAATACCCTCCTACATATACTTTTACAATCTTCCCTTTCAGTACTATGCTCACTTGAAGATGAGGCTGGCTAGGAGAGAAAAAAGAAGAAACATTCTTATGAAAGGTGACATCTATGGAGACAATGCGCTTCCAAGTAAAGGGTGATCACATTTGTAAACCTTTTGATTCGGAGCATATCCAAGAAAGATACATTTAAGAGCCTTGGGGGCGAACTTGGAACGATCAAATTTGGAAACATGGACATAGCAGATGCAACTAAACACTTTAGGAGTTAGGGAAGAGCTAAAAGTAGATCACAAGATAAGCTTATGAGGACATTTAAATCCCATGATTCGTGAGGGAATACGGTTCATTGAGTAAGTAGTAGTTTGGAGAGCATCATCCTAAAAAACTTAGGGAACATGCATATGGAAAAGCAAGGAACTAGTGATTTCAAGATGTCAGTTCTCTCCCAACAACCCCCATTTTGCTTAAGAGTACCAAAAATAGTTTGATGCAATATACCATGCTGACAGAAGTAATAGGAAAAAACATGAGACATATATTCCCCACCACTATCAGAACGAAAAACATTGAACTTAATGTCTAATTGGGTTTCAAGTTTCAACTAATTTGTAAAACAACTTAAATGCTAAAAATACTTCATTCTTGGATTTTAACAAGTAAATCCAAGTAGCTCGGGAGTAATCATCAATAAATGTCACAAAATAAAAACCAAATAAGGAGGTAATGGGTGCAGGTCCCTAGACATCAGAATGCACAATAGAAAATGGAGAGGAACCACGACTCATACTCAGGGAATAAGAGGAATGACAATGCTTGACAAACTCACAGGTTTTACAATAGGAATTTAAAATTGAAGAGCATAATACCGGAAAGAATTTGTGTAACATAGGAAATGAGATATTGCCAAAAAGAGAATGACACAGAATAAGCTGATCACGCTGAGAAGTAGAATGTGGAACAAAAGACGAGGGAGACTGCTAAACTAGAATTGAGGGACATGGTGCCTGCTGAGTTGTAGAGGTAACAAATAAACAACCATCTATAAGATATAACCCTTGATCCCCATGGCCTCTACCAATCGTCTTCCTTATCTACAAATCCTGGAAAACAGAATACGATGGAAAAAAAAGTAATACTACAATTCAAAGCTTTGGTAATATGACTAATATGAATAAGATTAAACTAAAAATTGGGAACATGAAATACAAAATACAAGGACAAGGACAAGGAAGATGTAAGAAGAATATAACCAATACTAGCTACAGAAGACAAGGAGCCATCAACAATACGTACCTTGTTTCGACTAGAGTAGACACGATAAGATGAAAAAAAGTTAGACATACCGGTCATATGATGAGAGGCACCGGAATCAATGATCTAAGGATGACTAGGCAAAGAGCTATGAGAAGAGATGTAAGTACTAGAACATGCAAAGAAGAGCCCATCAGGCATAAACATTGCCATAATTGGAGGCTAAATATAAACCACGAGTTAAAGCACCACGAAATGCATTGCCACTAATACCAACAAGAGCCCAAAGCTATGCCAAACAAAGGGTGAATGTCATAGCCAAACGAAGTATCCAAGAATCTGATCGGCTAAAGCAAAATGAGCACAAAGGCACAGTAGCATACTACTACAAAGCACCAAAACACAATGCAACAACCCCAAAGCACAACCACAAGGCAGAAATATAATCATGAGCAACACGACACAGAACAACCAACAATAGATAACAAATACAAAGAATTGACTAGGCACTGCAACAACCACCAGCGCAGCCACAACCATACAACTATTGATAGAGGCAAACAACACATACTCACAGGATACCATAGCCGAACAACTAGTATCAATGAAAGAAGTACAAGTAATAACCCACATTGTAGTAGACTTCATAAATCACGCCTAATACCATAGAGAAGATGGTAGCAACTCCAAACCACATGATTGAGCTCCACAAATAGCGTAAGACAATGATCACAAAGACTAAAACAAGGTGATGCAGTACAAACCCGAAACCACAAATAATTGTTAGATTTAAAGGTGCAGAAGCAAATATCAAGAATTGAGTAAAACTCACTCATGTAGCCACGAAAATTTAGAAAAACAATGAATGAAATATCAGAAAAGAATACAAAGAAGTTTGAGTAGAAAAAGAGAAAATAGAGAAAACCTTTAAAGGGGGGATTTCTGTAATTTCGGACATAAAAGTCCAAAATTACCAAAAAGGCTCTTCTGACTCGTCGGAAAATTATGAAACTTTCCAGATCAGTAGTGCATCATTCATAGGGTCTATAGTTAAATTTTAAAGGATTTAGACAAGTTTTGATTTGTCAAATCATGAAATTTCATAAAATAAAGAATTCCTTTAAAGAAGGTTAAAAATGGTAGTAGGGAATCTTTTGAAATTAAACAAGAGGGAAGAAGAGAATCAACTGGGAAATTTAGGACTTTTATAGGGGATACTAAGGGGATCAAAACCCACAAAGAAAGATGAGAAGAAAGGGGAATTAAGGATATGCGATTTTAAGAGTATGTGAACCCAAAAAAATTTCAACAACACATACCTTGTTAATGGAGCCCAACACTTTAATCCTTTAATGCTGATGAATTTCTAGCAAGTAAGACATGAGCACTAAAATAGAAAGAAGAAAAATAAGGGAGAAGGTGTTAAGAGAAAGAAGAAGAAGGTGGAGAAGTAGGGAGCGTGAGGGAACCTCATGAATGCACCTAGGGTGCTACAATCCACGATGGAAAGAGGGGAGTTTAGGAGTTGGCCCCACCCTATGTGGAAGAGAAGATAGGAGTAGCCCATGACTGCTTGGGAAACCACCCAAGAACACAATTTCTTAAAATTCTTCACTAAAAAAATATGAGGGAGGGGTTGCCTTTAAATAGGCTTACAAGTGACACTAATTAGAAACTTGTTAATAATAGAAACTTCCTAAAATCCAAAACTTGTAGCCTAAAAATTGCTAAAATCCTAAAACCTTCTAAATAATATACTTTCAATTCTAAGCTACTAAACACTCCCCCTTAAAGTGGTTGTCAACTAGCTCTCTAAAGGGTCCCACACTCTTATTGATCCACTTAACTTTTAAAAACACTACTCACATCATTCACTGATACCCCATTTAGTAATTTGGTCATAACTTTCCCAAATCACCTCAGATTTATGCAATCTTGGTCTCATTAGAAAGGTAACTGAATAACCTTTGTAATGACACCAAAATCAAGCCAAAAAGGCAATTTTTGACCTTTGAAAATTTTGGCTAAAATCAGTTTCGGGATTAGCCTAAAACCCTAAACTACCCTTGGTTTAAAAGGCTTATTACATCTATGTCCTTGTAAATAAAAAGTCTAAGTTACGCTTGGCCAAAAGGCCTTATTACAAAAGTGCCCCATCCCTTACAAAATACAAAATAACCTATCATAACACCTGCATTTAAATCTTGCCCTCTTATGGGGTGGCACATACATAGGTCTGTTAATATTGTCTACATCACAAAGATTACATAGTCCCATACAATCAGAAGGAACTCTACACCCTGCAGAATAGTGGTTTCGGGTAAATAGCAACAAGAAATCATAAAAAAATGCTAAAAAGAGCAAGTCGTGGCTTATGGAGTATTATAGACACCCATACGACACTCCAGTAGCAAGGCGAACATTGAGCAAAACAACCATTATTAAGATATGAAGAAAAACGAATGAAAAAAAGGGGAAAATCATGCTGATGGCAAGAATGCCCCAATGAAAACACCAGACCAAGCTCAAATCTCAATGAAATTGCACCTAACAAGTTGCTAGACAAAGCTAGATCAAGAAGAAAATCTAGCAAAAAACTCCATGGTTGCATGAATTGAACAAAAATATCATATCTGAGAAAATTCTAAAAAAATTTGAAAATGCACCAAAAATAGTAGACAACTTCAAATAACTTGGGATTCATCACCAAAAGAATGAACTACATAGATTAAGAATTTTCATCACTGACCTAGTAGGTTTGTATGGCTGGTGACATCATCCATACAACTTGATGATATCAATGATTTTGCTCATTGGCTCTAGTTCTAAGAGAAGGCTCTGATACCAAGTGGATTTCTATGATTAAGTAGTGGTAATTGCTTTAGGGTTTTTAAAAGGAAGAAGGGAGAAGAAGAAGAAAGAGAAGGGGGGAGATTGTATGGAGAGTGTAAAGATATTCTTCCCATACGTATTCTATATATTCAAACAGGAAATGATACATCATTACATGTGGGTATTTACAAATATACCCTTATATACACATACCCTTACATATTGCATTCTAATATATTCCCGTGTACATCAACCAATGGTATGCCTACCAAAAGGTTTTGTAGCCATTATGCTTCTTCTCTAGCTGAGGTTAATACTATGGATCTAAATTTTGTAGTTGAATGTGAAATAGAAGATTGTTTCTTGGATTTTCAAGATACAACAACCCGGCCTAATATGAATATCCAACCACTCGTGAACCCTGACTCAACATAGTCGTTAATCCAATTAGCATCATAGTAACCCTAAAATAAAATGGGATACTCCAAGTAGTGAAGTCTATGATGCATGGTATCTTTAAGTCAACTTAATATTATATAAGTAACATTCTATGATCATGTCTAGGATTATTGGTTTTGAGAGCTTGATTGTCTCCTAGTTGGTTAATCGTTTAAACCTTGCTGCACCAAGATGGGAAGATTAATGGCTTAAAGACAGCGATCACCAAATTGCACCTTTGAGCATACATGATCATTGTGCTCCTCTCAATTTTCTAACAAGATCTCCATATCATGAAGTAAACACTTTGGACCTAGAAATTGTGGTTTGAGTTATGTGGAGACGACTATTGAATAATTGAAGAATCAAACTGCAATGATATTTGCAAGTTAATGGTTTTACCTCATAGTCTATTAGCAAAAATGAATAGGGTATCAATCTGGTGTCTGCCCAAATTCAGCCTGAAATGTTTTACCCTAGCCCGAACTCAGCCCGTCTTAAAACAACGGGCTTCGGGTCGAGTTAGGGCTGCCCAAATTAAAACTCTTTTCTTAATTTTTGGGCTATTTTAGGCCCATCATTGCCTCTAAATGCAAATTATATGTTTTTTTTAATAGTTGATACTTGAAGTATTTGATGATAGTAAATTTGTTAAAAATATATGGATCCAAAAAGAATAAAAAAAATATAGGCCAAATATAAAAAGGGCGGCCTAGTGCACGAGACTCCCGCTAACACGGGGTCTGGGGAGGGCAAGATGTATGTAGCCTTACCCCCATTTCTAGAGAGGCTGTTTCCGTGACTTGAACCCGCGCCACCAGGGACGCTAATGGTAAGCATATAGGCCAAATATCAACATATAAATAACATTATTATTTGCTAACTAGTTCAGGTCGGGCTGGGCTGGGCCTCGGGTTGAACTTGAGCCTACCCAAACTGGGTCCGAATAAAACTTCGGGCATAAAAGTTGGGCCCAAACTCAGCCCAACTCGAAATTAGGTTGGCCAGCCCGATTATTTTTCAGGTCAGACTTGTTGGGCTTCGGGTCAACCCGACCCAATTAACAACCTTAAAAATGAATAAACGTCAAAAAGTGTTGTGTAAGAAGCACTCCAAACCAAGTTGATCTAGAAGAAGGAAACAATAGACTCCTACAAAAATGTTTGTGGAAGTTTCCCCCCCCAAAAAAAAAAAAAAAAGAATAAAAAAATAGAGAGGAAAGTCAAAATAAGGTTGTTAAAAAGAAAACATAACCATTCAATGAAGGGTACGTGCCTTTGCATCGGTATGCCTCCTAATAACCAATGCAATTGAAAATCAAGGGTCATTGGGGGAAAAGAATAAAATTTCTTAAGGGCTTTTTCCTTTTGATACGCATTGAAGTTGATTTGAATGTGACCTAATGGCTAGAAAACCTTCATTACGTTCGTAATATTCACTATGATCCACATTACAAAAAAAATGTGAGCACTAGTAGTCAGTTTGAAAATCTTGTCCATAAGAAAGAGTGGCAAGAGAAGACTTGTATTTCCGGACAGATCTCTTGGCTTTGGCAGATTTTTATTGTGATGCAGCATGCATCACTTGGTTGGGTAAAAGGTACCCCTTGTGGAGGCCCAAGTCCCAATCTAAGAAACTCTAGGCATGTATATAGCACATTGGGGGGGGGGGGAGGGGTACATTTATTTTAAATGTTACATATGTAGTAAAGCCCACAGTGCCACTTTTATTATTGAGTTTTAGTTAGGGGCATGGATTTGTAATAAGGCTAAAAGCCAGGGTCTAAATTGGGATTGTAATAGGCTGGTTGTCTCTACATGTTTATCCCTTAGTGGGTTGCCATATTCAATAAATGGGCCCCACAAAGAGTGTTATTCAACAACTCAATTGCCCATACGTTTTTAGAAGTTTCAAATTTAGAAAATAAGTTTTTAGAATTCTTAGAGTTTAGGGAAAGTTTGGTTAGCAAGTCTCTTAGATATTTAGAAGTATTTATTTTCTTTTGGATGTAAGCCTATTTAAAGGCAGCCCCACCCTCAAATTTTCTCATTGAAGTTTATGAAATAAAGATTGAGTTTCTCAAGTCCCACGAGTGGGGTTCTCCTTTCCCTCCCATAGGTGTCGTGAGACACCTAATTTCTCTTCTCTTTCTGTCTCATCCTTCCCTCCTCACACGACATCATCCTCATCACCCACCTTTGTCTTCTCCTACATTCTCTCTATTTCCCAACGACTTCTCTTTATCTCCATTCCCTTATTTTCTTGCTGATAAATATATTAACCCTATAATTCCATTGCAGGGCAACAATTATCATCATCAAATACCATTATTTGGAGTGCTACAAAACAGAAGTATTGCACACGATTTGAAGGCTTTAAACACCATCAGATTTCTATTTGCAAGTCTCTATTGGAATCATAAATCTTGATATTCCCAGGTATTTTGATTTTTTTTTCTTATCATATTCTTTATCCTCTATTGTGAATACCAGGCAGATTCAGATTCTGTTATATACTTGACTATTATTCTTGTTTTCTTTATGAAAATGTCTGGACAGATTTCATTCAAAATCGTCTCTATATAGAGTATCTTTTTCTTTGGTTCTTTTGTAGGATTCTGTTCCCCTTTAGGTCCTCTACAAAAGCCCTCAACCTCCCCACAGATTCCCCTCTTCCTTCTTCTTTAATTTGAACAGATTCTCTGCTCTTCCTGTTAAACATCCATTAAAGAACCTTCAAGTTTTTGAAGTTTACATAGCTAGACTTACCCAAATCACTTGGAATTTTACCATAAACTCCTTAAGGTTTGATTTGCTGTTCTGAAAATTTTCAAAATTTTCTGACAGCGTTCAGGGGTATTTTCGTAATTTTCACAAAATCTGTAAATTTACAATTTTGCCCCTAACCCAAAATTCCGGACTTTTAATTTCTAAATTATTCTTTATTTATTTGGATTTGTTTCCTATCATATTCCACATCATATTGTTATTGATTTTAGCGCCACCCTCCTTGAGATGTTGGTTTCTTTTGTTTCTCCTAAAAAATAAGTTCCAATTTATAGATTAAAAAGTAGTATCCTCCAAGTACTATTCAGTTTTTATTTTTAATCTAAAACTATGCTTTTGATCAACTTTTCTCTCTTTCCAATGCACTTTGAATTTAGATTTTCACCCGCTCAAAGAAGAGAAGGAATGAAGAAGAAAACTGATCTGAGAGAGAGAGAGAGAGAGAGAGAGAGAGAAAGAGAGCAATAAAATACAGATGCAATGAGAAAAATAATGTACCAACTGTTTTGCAATATCAAAACAGACATATTTTAACAAACTTCAGAAAACACTGATAAGTAGAACATCATCATCTGATTAACAGACTTGAGCACTAGCAAAATGTGGCCTATATACATACCCGTCGTGTGCTTTATTTATTTCATAAATCAAATAAACTAAGCACTGCCCAACCAAGCTTACATAACACATAAACAAAATACAACAACATGAATTAAGAATAATATTACAATCTAAATCGGAGATAAACGTTAGAAACACCCCTAAACAACTTGATTTCTTGGCCAAAAACTCAAGTGAATCATTCAAACTCAAAATTTGGACAATAATGATTACAAATCTTTTCGTATTTACCTCTTTGAAGGCTGAAATACATTGTTGAAGGGCATTCTCAGCCTCATGTAGAGAGCGGTCCTCGTCCTGTATTTCCAAACAAACATTATCTGATTAGCCAACAAGAATAGATCATATTGCACTTAAGGTAGGATTGTCAAGTTAGAGAAGAAAAGGCCAATGCAAGCAATAGGCATCATAAAGCCATAAATATTGACCTTTGGTTCTTGCAATTCTTGCTTAGTGATTTCTAAAAGCCCAAGAGCATCAAGCGATTGTAACTGCACATGAAACCCTAATCCATCAAATTCATATTGAAAATATGGCAGGCCACCATAAAAACAGGTATCTTGAATCAGAACTGATGTTGATTGGGAGTCCACCCTCACACATTTACTTCAGTATTAAAGATTAATATCAATTGGACACCGAGATAAAAGAGAACATAGATACATGCCAATTTGAAACTATTCATCAGCATAGAAGAGTGTCTAAAGCGACTAGGAATCACAGAAGCTGAAACCCTCAACAGAATAGACAGAGAGACAGAAAATAATTAAATCTGCATAATTGACATCCTTACACCATATAAATCACTAAAATGAGACGATAAAAATGTGACCCAGTGTGAACCGCTTGGTGGACAGTCCTTCTATACACTGACTCCCTTTCAATCTGCTTGAATTTTCAGCTTCTAGCAGCCAACACTGATTGAGTGTTTGATGAAGTATTGTAAATAACTTTTTCAGTTCTTCTGATAAGTGATAAGCATGATTAGTATTTCATAAAAGTTGGTTGATATTACAAGAACCCATAAACAGATGGTTTTAAAATTAAATTCACCATCCAAATTTACAGAAATCATATGGTTACAAAATTTAAATGCAACTTCATTCCAACTTTTGAAATTCCTATATTATCTAATATTCAGAAGGCAAATCAACTTGGAGTGTATGGAACTGGGATGAAACGTTAATACCAATGATTTTTTCAAATATGTGGTCCTTTTTCCAAATGTGTTCTCTTATATTTAAAAAGCAAATCAACTTGGTGAGTAAAGAACTGGAATGAAACATATATTCCTAATTTCCTATGCTGTATAGTCCTTTTCATTTTATTTTTTCTTTACGGTTAATGTTGAATCATATTACATATTTCATTTGTTTGCATCTTTAAATAAAATTGCCTACTATTTATTTGAGCTGAACCTGAGCTTAGTCTTGTGGCTTGTGAGCTGAGCCCAAGCCTAAAGTTTTGCTAATTTATCTAATGGATTTGAGGCAAGCTAGGTGGTCTCTTATTACTTCCAACCTTTCCCACAAAGCATTACTAAACTGCCCTCCTTTTCTCTTGGTGCATACCCTAACATCCCTATACTCTTCATCCTATGGTAGCTCCTCCCCCATAGAGAGATCAAGGATGATGAAGATAAAATTCCTCATGGAATGACAGCTAAAAGCTCTCATAGAGATAAAGGTTGCTTTAAAACCTAAAAATAGGTTCCTTTCCTTGGGACAAGCAAAAATAACCTGTAGAGTGGACCATTTTAGGGACATAAGATAGTTGCTAATGTTTTATTAAAGAGGAAGAGCCTCCACAACAAGGTACCTAGGGCAGTTTTTGAGTTCAAATCTTATTGTGTATCTAATAGATTAATTCACAAAGAAAAATTAATCAAGTTTCCTTAGCGAATCTAACACCCCTTTGCCACATGGGCAGACTTAAGGTAAGATGCACAGTAAAATGAAGTGGGAAAAAAGAAATATCCAATCTTCTGTACTATTTTTATTATTATTAACTTGGCTGACATGGGTATTCTTTCCTTTGGGCAAAAAAGTAGTCCCCAGGTTCACTGTAGTATGATTGTAATTGAAAAAAATATTTTTTTAGGTAAATAAATAATTGCATTGATCACGAAAAAAGATTGAATCTCTTTGAGATATGAACGAAAGTCCGTGGAATACAAAATTTGTTCATTCGATCCATTTGCCAAAGAAGCTAGAATATCTGCTGGCTGATTTGCTTCCCTCCACACATGGCAGATTTCATACTCCACAAGATCTATTAGCAACTTACATATCTTCTTGCTAAGGCACATAGTTCTCCAAGGGCTTTGACACTTTCGTTAAATGATATCAGCACCAACTTTGGAGTCCATCATGACATGGAGTCTCCTATAGCCTGATTGAATTGCTAGCTGCAAGCCCCTATACACCCCAAACAATTCAAGTCAAGAATGTGTGTAATTCCAGCCGTTCCTGCAGAAGCCAACATAGCACACCCTTAATCATCTCATAGCAGTCCTCCATAACCAGCTCTATTTCTGGCTAAAGCCCCATCACAAGATAATGTCCACCACCCTTGACGAAGTTTCAGCCACAAGCAAGTTCTTAGCTCAACAGACACCACAATCTCCTCGATGTTCCACTTTTTAAAGCTACAAGCTTAAATATGGGATTGTCATCTAATGCTACCTTCTCATTATGAATCTTCAACTTTACTTCAAGTCTGATGTTTTCAGTTAGAACCTCCTTTGGTTGGTTTTTATTTTCGAATCTCCTAAGATTTCTTTCCCTCCATTTGTGGTACAGACAAGCATTGAGAGAGATCTAGGCAATCTGCGAGACAAGGTTTTTCCCCTTCAAATATCTTCCAATCCACATGCATTGGGAAACTGCAGCACGGATTCTTCTTTGCTATGGGGTCAGGGACCAAACCAACTCCGTCCAAATGAACTTTGTATATGCACATTGGAAGTACAAATGATCCAATGTTTCTCTATTATTCCAATAGAAAACGCATTGTGAATTTTGAAGAATTATCAGTCTGCATAGTCTGCTCTAAGTAGGAAATCTCTGTGTCAATACTCTTCAAGCAACAAAGCTGCGCTTAAGAATGTTGTTCGAGAACCAAATAACTTATGCCAATGAACAACATGAGCTGTAATCCAAAAAAAGATACCATGCAGATTTCGAAGTAAAATCACCCGTGGAGTTGCCAGTCCAAACCACTCTATCATGCTCTTCCTGAGGGAGTCGCTCAATCAAGTGTAGGGACCCTCATGTTTCCACAAGTGCTGAAGAACTCGAGGGACGAGTGTACCACTCTCCATGATGCATGATGGCAGATACCATACTCCATCTGTTCAGCTCCAAGTCACGCCTTAAACCTTTGATGAGATGGGTCATTTGTTTTCTGAACTTAGCTTATTACATGGATTTTCTTTGGTTTGGGCTAAATTAGATGAAAATGCTCTGTGACCCAGCTTGTTTTTTATTTGTTTATTTTTAGGGATAATGGGAATTTTATTGCAAAAAACAAAACAAGAGAAAGAGAACACACAATCGCAGCCGAGAGAACTACAAAAGAAACAGCTAAAACAAGGCAACCAGAACTGCAAGAAAGCTACATCATCAATCGGCACAGGGTCCCCTTCAAACACCTCAGTCCTATCCACACTCCATTTTGTTATACTATCAGCCATGGAATTCTGCTCATGGGGAATACGAAGCAACACACTCTTGAACTATGGAGCCAAGGCCCTGTTTTCGTGAATAAAATGATGCCATTTCCACGATCCCACTTCATCACCCTTCCCCCAACTAATCACGGTTTTGGAGTCCCCTTCCACAATGCAATCAAGGATCCTCAACTTTTTCAGCATGCACATACTTTCTAGTAATCCAATGAGTTCTGCATTTATTGCATCCCCCCCTCCCAATCGGTCCCCCCTTTGCCATGACAACATTCCCAAAATGATCCCTTAGCATACACCCGTATGCAGCTGGCCCCGGATTACCCTTCGAAGCCCCATCAAAATTGATTTTAAACTTGCCCACACAACGGGGGACCAACTCCAAGGCAAGATGTTGAGACATGGAGGACGGCAACAAAACACAGGTAACCCAGTCTCTAATAATGTCATTCAAGGAAAAATCTTTGAATTCTTTATGAATAGACACCCAAGAACCAACTTCACTAAGCACAAAGTCAATGACCGGCCAAATGTTCCTCTTCCTACAAAAATTCTGTTGTTTCTTTCCTTCCACACTTCCCAAACAATGCCTTGAAGTAAAGCTTGATGATAAACTCTTCCACGCTCCCCTTTAACACCATCCCTCCATTGATGAACCAAATCAAACATAGTCGTTGGCATCAAAATTGGGAAGATAGGGCCCGCTGAAAGTATCTCCATATTCTACTAGTGAACTCACAATGAATAAAAATGTGATTTCCGTATTCACCATTCTGGCCACATAATGGACACATGTATGGGGAAAGGGCCATATAGGGACATCTTTTTTGAAGGATATGCCTGTCCAAGACCACCATTGATAAGAATACCTTAACTCTAGGGGGGGGGGGCAACAGACTTCTACACCTGATGAGATGGAAAAGGACTGAGTCCCCAGAAAGGATGGAGAAAAAAGATTTGATTGAGAAAAAACCATCCTGAGAAGGAGTCCAGATCCGAGATTCAGAGTCATCGCTCAATAGGCATACTAGATGGAGATCCTCCAAGAGGGTACCAACAATAGGGACCTCCCACTCGTGAAAATGACGTAAAATTGAGGCCCCAGTAGAGGCCATTAGAATTCATGAAGTGGATTTCAGCCACTTTAGCATTCTTGTGGGAGGAAATATGAAAAATACGAGGATAGGCCACCTCTAAAGTGGAATTCTCCCACCACAGATCCTTCTAGAAATAGATCTTAATTCCATTACCAACTACAAAACGAGTGTGAGAATAAAGAGGGACTAACTTGGATGAATGTGTTTCCAACACAATGAGGAAGAGGAGGGGAGAACTGGGTTGTAATCCCACCCATTGTCATCGCGACCATATCTGCTGAGAATGATGGAATGCCACAAGCTCCCCTATTTCATAGCAAATCTTACAACCATTAGATTTTGTATAGGTTGCTAATGAGGCTTATAGGCCTATAGTCTCCCAACCTCCTCGCCCCTTTTTTTTAAAATAAGAACAATAAATGTCGATCTCATGGCCTTATTCATCATCCCCCTTTCAAAAAACTCCTTGAACACTTTCATGACATCCTCTTTGAGGAAATCCCCACATTCTTGAAAAAATAACATTAGGAACCCATTCAAACCCAGGGCTTTTGCCCCATCCATCCCAAATATTGCCAACTTGACTTCCTCTTCTTCAAAGGGCTTTTCCAACTCATTAGCTTGATCAGTGGGAAGAGGGGAGTAAAACAAGTTGTCAATATAAGGCCTTGAGAAATAACCCTTCTTATATAAATTATAGTAGAAAGAGATCGCTTCCATGGGCAATATTCTCAAAATTCATCACCTCCACCCCACCAATGAACAAGCTTGAGATCAAATTCTTTCGCTTCTTCCTGTTAGCAACCTTATGAAAGAAGCTCATATTCTCATCCCCTTCCTGGATTCATTTGCATTTAGCTTTTTGATGCCAAAACATTTCTTCTTTTTTCAAAGTCCTTTACAACTCTGTCATAACCACACGTCTTTTGCACATAAGCTCCTCAATGCTATCATTTTCCTCTTCCAGTAAGCCATCAATTTCCTTAAGGATCTCAATTGCACATAAGCTCCGTGCTCAACTTATTTCTAGTATCCTTAAGGATCTCAATCTCAGAAGTGTTCCTGTTCCATACTACCGATTTCCTTTTGATTTATGGCAGCTTCTTCATAAAACAATAACCCCCTAACCTCCCACCTCACTCATTCCACCAATCACAAACCAGATGATGTAAGAGCATACCATATCAAGAAGAAGCTAGAGGACCATGGATAGTCCTCTTTGTCAAGTCTAGTAGAATAGTTAATTGCTCTGTTATTTTCTTATTTTAGAAGTGTTAAATAGTGGTAATTTTGTAACGAGGCAAATAGTGTAAGTTTTTTTTTTGGATTTTTAGTTGTAATCCCATTTTTCACTTTGGACCCAATTTTTCTATGACTAAAACTTGACTTTTTCGCTTGATTTTGGTGTCATTAGATAGGTTATTCAGTTACCTTTCTAACGAAACCAAGATTGCACCAATCCGAAGTGATTTGGGAAAGTTATGACCAAATTACTAAGGAAGAGTCAGTAAAAACAGGAATAGTGTTTTTTTTAGAGAGTCTTAACTCTTACTAGTTTTAATTTTTAGGAAAGTGAGTTTTTAGAGAGTTTTATGTTTTAGAAAACTTGGCTAGCAAGTTTAGGATTTTTAGGAAGTTTTGTGGAAAATATTTTGGGAGATTGTTTGAGATCTTGTGGGGCTCAACAGCTTGGCCAACAAGCCAAATATTGTGTCAACCAAGATTCTTTCTTTTTTCTTTAGAAGTCTTTTTATTTGACAAGTTTATTTTAATAGAAGATCTAAAATCTAGGATTTTATTTTATTTATTCTCTATGTAATGCCTATTAAATCAATGAAAATCAATTGAAGATGAATATTTGAAAAGAAGATATGTGTGTGTTGAAGTGGGTGTGGTATCCCAAGTTTTTTCTTAACCCCTCACATGAAATGAGCATTCTACCTTCTTTCTCTCTTCTCCTTTTTAAGCTTCTTCTTTACTTCTTATTCTCTTGATTTTTTTCACTTTCATTGTTCTCTTGATTCAAGAATTGCATTCCTAGACATATCTTATATCACCAGACCTTTAAAATCAGGGTGGGTGAGTAACCCACTTATTCTCAAATTTGAATGGTTTTGGCCTAAAGCTATGCGCAAAGGTATTTAATAACACCGGCCAGTGATCAGATGTCAACTTCGGAAGCACCTCTTGATAAAATTCGGATATAAGTCCTCCCAATCTCCCGAGGTCAGGAACCTATCAAGTCTACTGAGAGCTTAAGTCCTCCCAATCTCCCGAGGTCAGGAACTTATCAAGTCTACTAAGAGCTGGTTGATCTTGCCTATTTGTATAAGTATATTTTGCATTCGAACGAGGGCTATCCCGAAGATTGCTATACCTGACAAACTCCTCAAAATCCCTTATACTCCTTGTAATCCTTCCTTCCGAGTTTTTTTCATGTAAGAAACGGATGACATTAAAATCTCCTCCCACACGCCAAGGCCCGGGCCAATTGTCCCTCAAAACTTTTCAGTTCCACCCAAAGTTGATCTCTATTGTAGTCGAAGTGGGGCCAAACACTCCTGAAAACATCGATTTGTGCCCTATCATAAGGTCTTTCAATATGATAGAAACAGAAAAATTCCCTAATATTTTCTCAAGTTTTCCAATATTCACCGGATTCCAAGCACAAAGAATTCCTCCAGCCCAATCGCCGAAATAACATACCATTCTAATAACATCGACCCCACTGACTAGTGAACCAACCTAGTAGGCATTTCCTCTTTTTTAGTCTCCTGAAGGAAAACAATATCCGGCCTGCAGTTCTAAAAAGTAGTTCGAACTAACCTCATCTTTTATATTACCCAACCCTTTCACATTCCAAGAGACTAGCTTCATTGCTTAACTTTGGAAGAACCCCTGCCAGCCAGCTTTGAATTCTTCGCCATGTCCCCACCCTTCCCATCATTCATGTCCCACTCTAGCTTTCTTAATTCCCTAGCTCCTTTTTCACCTTGCTTTCCATTACCTCCACCTTTCGTAAGCCTTAGGTATTTAGATAGTTTTACCTCATTCCCTTCACAAGCACAAACCATGAAGCCCATCTCTTAATAAAGATGTCCACATCCTCTCCTATACAAATCCCCTCACTATTGTCCCCAACAACGTTATTTGTCACCTCCCCTTCCCCAACACCCAGCCCAAGGCATTCCATCGATCCAACAGTCTGGTGAGGACGACCATGGATGGAGTCTGCAATAGAAGGGAAACAAGAAGAGGCCATAGGGTTAAGAGAAACAGAATGCAAAACAGTTGTCGTACCTTAAGAATTAGAGTAGGGGAATCACAAGAACACCAGACAGGCTTTTCTGGGAAGCTTTGTCACCGTCAGACCAAACCCCTTAGGATGAAGGATAGTTGACCAGCTTGGTATGGCTTAGAGTCTTCACTCCACCACCCTCAGGATCATCTTCCTCATCCTGAGAGATATATTCCTCTTTAGATTCACTCTGGGAGGTGTAGGCAAAACCCCTTATCTGAGGACCATCGAAAACCCCATATGGAGTAGTGAACTCAGCTTCATCCCCCTAGGGTGTCATATTGTCATCTCCAAGCCAACTTTTACCCTCATCGTCAAGTCACACCCTCATCTTACATCCGACAATCGACTGTGGAGGAGTCTTGGACGAGTCATTGCATTTAGAAACCTCACTCCCAAACTGCATGTAGCCAAACCTGGCCGATGTTGAATATTTTAAACTAGATAAAGGCCGACGAATGCCCTATTTTCCTAAGTGGAAAACAGAGTAATCGCAAACCCTCCTTTCTTGTTGATTTCCGTTTTGATGAAAGCTTGGGAAATGGAACCACCAGCTTGCTCACCTTGTTGCCCGCCTGCAATTTTCCTCTTTAAGCTCTAAATTTTCCATTGGTCCTAACCCCAGCTGCATGCAACTCTAAAACCGTGAAAACCTCAATTGCACACAACGATTTAAACGCTTGAGTAGTCAACACGCTTTGACCATCTACCATGGGGTATGCGAATGATCGATTCTTTCCCTCCATCCGTCTCTCTCTCTATATATATGGGATATGAGTGAACGAAAAGGTGAGTTGAAAAGAAGTGAACGTTAAGGAGAGGATTAGGCTTTTGTTGTTAAGCTTTGGAAGAAGGAAGTGGGTAGTGAAAGGTGGATGCTGCTACCAGGGACTTCATCCCTGAAGGACCATACTTAGCTCCACGGCTGAGGGCTTCTTGCCTCATGTCTCTCACTCTCTTCACATCATGCTCTTTCTTATTAATTCACCTCATACTCCATCTTGTTCATTGACTATCCTTGATTGTTGAGAACTCGGCTCCGTCCTTGAGGTCTCTAGTCTTCCACTCATTTAGAGACTGCAATATCTTTCGAGAGATTCGCCTGTCTCAAAGAGTTGAGGTGACTCGATCTTAGTGGTGTAAACACACTAAGAATCTTGAGCATTTTCTTATTTCGTGCACTAAGGGAAACGTTACGTTGCTAAAATTTTGATAAACTTATAAAGACATTGGGCTTTAAGTAACAACGAAGGCCTATTTGTCTCTGCCGGAGAGTGCGACTCTGTAGAGAGACAAGGGTTCTACCTGAGCGAGATTGTATCCCAAAGTTAGCTTGGCCACATCCCTTGCATAATATTGGGAGGCCTCAACTGCAAGAAACACAATAACATTGGATGAATCGGTATTAAAACATACTTTAAGAAAACTCAAAGTTTGAACTTTAAGTTAGAGTACATGAATGACTTTGTCTAAAGTGCGCGAATGACTATGTCCAAAGTGTGAGAATGAACTTATTCTGAAGCTCGCAAATAAACTGTATGTTGCTTGCTAATGCTAGGTTCTCTTGTGCGCGAATGAAAGTGTGTAAAATCCAGTGCGCGAATGGACGATTTTGTGCACGATTGTCCCGAATTTCATTTGAAGTTCCTCCTACTTGATTTATCATCCTGAAAATCAACAACTGAAGCATCCTTTCCCTCAGAACAATTATTAGCAAGCACACCAACCTATTTCCTTGAGCCAACCAAAGTCTCGTTTCGATTCTCAATCAGGTTACGATCAGTCCAAGCATGCATGAAGACATCATCAACCTCCTTGCATAAACCTTCCTCCTTCGCAACACAATTTGTATCAAACATCAACTGAAGATCCAACAAAGCCATCTCAGGTCTCATAGAGAAAGAAGCTACTCCCATATGCCAAAAAGGAGTTGACGGAATACACTTTGAGGAAGGGGATATCGATTTGACAATCGGGTCATCCCTTGGGTTGTTTTTAACCCAAATCTTACGATGGGTGGACCTAAAGGTGGTCCGCTTTGAATTTGAACCACGAGGAAACCCTGGGTCTTGGCCTATGGCCTTTGGGCTAGATCTCGACGACCCACCAACTTCGAAATTTGAATTTTGAAAACACCGCCACTCTTCATCAACTGGGGCAATCCCATTTGTTGAGTTAGCATCATGATTAAACTCATCCTCACTGCCATAAGTAGGGGTAAAAATGTCAATACCATCATCGTCTTCAACCCCACGATCCACGGAAGGTCTCTTGTGACCACAGATTTGGCAAAAGACCCCATACCGCAATCCAAAAACTATCATTAAACAGCTTGGCCTGCAATGTCCACAGCTCCATAACCCATTTTCTGAAAATCATAATACCATTAACAAAGCTAATAGGCCCCCTTTGAATAACTTCGTTCACATCACTAGTTTTCTCCATGAAACATAGGGCCCTATTAACAGGCCACCCAACGGGCATTACAGATAATGAAGCTAATCCCTTTGACACCTGGACATGAGATAGCCGAGAGGTAGCTTTCTCCCAATCGGCCAACACACCCCAAATATCGCAAACCAGGGCTTCTCTCCATCGATCTGCCTCCTTCGATCCAACAACAACCATTTGCTTGCCAAACGCATTAGAGAAGGAACAAGATACTTTTTCCACGGAAGAAGGACCCTTTTGGGAGTGGCCCGATCCCTATTTTGTAGGAGGGAAAAAGTCTTTCGGTGGTCCAAAAACCTTCTCTTTTATTGCCACCATCTGCTCGAGCACGATAGTCATGCTGTCCCAACCAGAAAAATCCGTATCAGCCGGAACCATGATGAAGAAATTCCTCTTGTCAGGCTTCCACTCCGTCATCTTCACAAACCAACCTCATTCATTAGATCCCCTTGTTAGAAAATTCGTTGCCTTTTTCAACCTCTGAATTTCTTTAAAAGCAACATCGCGGCTGGCGCTTTTCGCATTCCTCAAAAACAGGATCACCTTGCCACATGAGCTTGCAGAAAAACCCCATCTCTTCCCAAATCCTTTGTCCAGAACTTGTAGGACTTCCGCTCAATACATATCTAGTATTTCATACTTATATTCTCAACTACCAATCCCCAGGAAAACAAAGTTGCAGTTGTCGGAAAGCTGTCATAGCTTCAGTCGCCAGAAACATCGCAGTGTGAGATTTCTGCCATGTAAGTTGTGACCCAACTTGTTTGCCTGATCTATCTGTGTGTGTGTGTGTGAGAGAGAGAGAGAGAGAGAGAGAGAGAGAGAGAGAGAGAGAGAGGTGTCTTTCTTTTGAGAAGCATTGAAGTGAGCCGAGGCTGATATCAGCACTTCAGGCTCATCATGCACCCATGCAAGTCTGAATGCCTAACCCCAATCCAAAAGTCACAAGCCCGAGCTAAGCTGGGCAAAGTGCAGCTGAGCTTGGTTCATTAACAGCCATATATCAGCTCATATTTTGATTATTTGAGTAGTTATCTTGCTTTCTTAGCGTCAAATTGAAGGATTATTTGAGTATCTTTTAGCAATTTAGCTTGATGGAATATACACTTGAAATTGTAGATTATGAAATTTGGAAAATTTTATTTTCATATTTATTCCATTTTTCCTTATACATACTGATATACCCAATTTTAAATGATAATCTATACCTAAATACTAAATGAAGCCCTGTATTCTGTGTCATTGAAACCACTCGCCCCCCCCCCCTCCTGTAAGCTAGCTCAAATATGAAAGTTACAGAGATAGAAATGGGGGCAAAAAAAGTAACTTAAATATGGATAAGTACTATAAAAATTGGAATTGCATATGGAGAGTTGGTAGCAAACCAAACTCATTGTGCATGCCTCCTATTTCATCAGATTAAGAAGCTAGTGCTTGTGAGGCATACACCTTGATGCGAGACTTACCTTGCCTCACATTTTGCAACATCACTACTAACCACTGTTATGTCCAGTATTCTCTGCACTAGAATACTATGTAATAAATTTCACAATTATAAGCATGGGTCAAAAGAAAACTGAAATGAGAGGATCAAATCAACGAGAACATGACAGTACACTGCCAGACAATAACATCCAAAGAAAGAGTTAGGAAGATCTCCACAAATATCGCAAGTTTACAATATAATAGTAGTAATTCACATTATAAGCATAAGATCAGGATTCTGATATGCAGGTGAATGGATGGTGATTGCACCTGTCACATGACAAGGATAAAAGAAAATGATAATCCATCAAGGAATAGCCCTTTCCGGATATTATTAGATTGGCCATAGAAAAGAGAAACTAACCAATATGACCATTGCTGTATGCTTGTCCTTCCCAGTTTCTCTCAACTCTTTAGAATTCTGTTTGTTGCCTCCCTTTTGTTTTGAACTATCCAAAACACACCGTGCTATCCTATTGAAAAAAAAAATCATATAATTAATCAGGAAGAACTCCATACTTTTTGATGTATGTGTTGAAGTACTGTATCCGGGGGCTTATATGTAATAAGGATACTATATACCCATATACCTTTGGTATACCATATGTATTGTATATTGAATACTTTTAATATAAATACAAATCACGTATGAGACCATAGACTCATACAGTTGATCCAATCAATTCTTCTCTCTCATTTACTCTTTTCTCTTCTTCTTCTTTTTCCCTCTCTTTTACGCACACAAATCAGGTCTAGGAGCAACAATTTCATCTTGGTAGCAGAGCAGGTTTGGTCGCAAGTTTGAACCCCGGTGGAAGTATTTTCCCAGATGCAGTGTTGTGTGCGTGTGTACACGTGTTGTGGACTCCAGCCTAGCTCCCCAAGTGTGTTTCCAGGAGAGAACAGTGTTCCTCCTGGGGGGGGTGTTGAAGTATATTAATTTGTGTATCTCTTAACACCTCAAGGTTTTGGGAGAGTTGGTTAATTTATTGTTAATAACCCTCCCCTCTCTTGTGTACAATTTTTTTAATATTCAGTAATTTATTTTGCTGCGTGTTAAAAAAAAAAAAGAAAAGAAGAGAAGGCATCCAATCCAAAGGTTTTCTAAAGATTGGTCATCATACCCCCTTCCTATTTCTAAACTTCAAGAAAAAGATTTATGGTGGGATACTTAAAGGGAACCGACCTCTAGTGATGGACCATATTTGCTTCTGATTGACCACATTAAGGAATTTGGAGCAAGCTAGAGGATAAACCCTCATACTCTCTCACAAGCTAAGGGATACAAATGACTTGGTGGATTTCGGGAAAATGTCTAGTGTGGACCTTTAAACCTAAAGAATGCTTTTCCTGCTATTTTGTCTAATGGCATGAATTGGGGCAGAAGTTTGCTTATATCATGAGATGGTGGCATATAATGTGATATGATGCCCTTGGTTGAGAAGAAAGCCTAATGATTGGGAAGTAGACCATCTCATCTAATTAATTACTTGTTCATGCTTTCTCAAACAACCAACGGGACACATGAAGAGGAAAAGCATGTTTGGAGGATTGATCCTGTGGAAAACTTCAGTGAAGTCCTTTTTCTTATCCTTCTGTGGAGTCCTCATATTCCCTCAAAGGTATCATTCTTCTTGTTAACAGCTTTTTTGGTTTAAATTTTCATGGTGGACCATTTTATATCAAGAAAGAAGACGATGACCAACATCTGTTTTATGTGCAATTCTAGCATCAAAATTGTTACCCATCTTCTTCTTCACTGTGACTTTGCAGTGATGATTTTGAGTAATTTGTTGCAGCTTTTGAAGAGACCTTGGGTGATGTCTTGTGATATTGAGGCTTTAGTTGTAGGATGAGGGGTTTAAGCTGTGGGGTTGACTTCTTTGGAATTTGGCTCCTTTTGCGGGCTGGAGGCGCCTATGGAAAGAGACAACCAGTGTATATTTGAGGATTCCTAGAGATGGAGTGCAGATTAATATGATGGTTATCAGCCTTCTATAATTGTGGTCGTCGTCATTGTTAGATGAATCTCTTTCAAGCTTTTTGACTCATGTTGTATAAAGCTGTAAATTTTGATGTACAAGGATTATAGCTTATTGACCATATATATATATATATTTTTGTACATTGGAATTGTGCCCATTATTATAGCGCTTTGATAGGTAAACATTAGTGATTAATTTATTAGTAGGTGAAGATGGGTTTTGAACCCAGGTCTGTGGTACGACACCTGCAGACTTTACCAACTTAGCAAGCTGGCCCATTATTATAGCGCTTGATATAACTTAGCTTATCTATTAAAAAAATGTTTTAGGGGATTTCTTAGTAAGACTGTAAGAGTGGTGTATATGGAGATTTTCATATACATAAGGAATTCTTTTCATTATTTGTATTTCCTTTCCTTTTCCTTTTTGGTTAGGTAATGTAAAACTTTTATTAACAAACAAAAAGGTTAATCAAAACTGTACAGTATGGGGGTAAGCACATACCAATACAAAAACATAATGTGTACACACCATGCATAGGTTGTGAAAATCAATCTCTGTCCCCCATAAAAGAGAATAATCCCTCCCAAATGCCGTTTGATCAAAATTTCAAAACTAAAGAGCAAGCCCAATCCAGTAACAAGGATCTGATATCCATACCTGTCCTAATTATAGAGTGAATACGGTTTCCGAAGATATGTTTTTGTCATTTATCAGAATATGGTTGTTGGGAGTTGGGGGTGAAGGGCACTGAGTAGTTTGTGATGCTATATGTTTTAAAATGTTTGATTTGTAGTCCTTTTTCTTATGTAAGCTCTCGTGGATTTAATTATTATGAATCAGCTATTTTACTAGTATCACATTCACACTAGCATCAACTTTCTTCAGTAGATGTTGCTGATTTGTTTCTTTTCTCTTGTAGGTGATGTTGTTCTCAGAGACTTGAAGTTAAAAGCAGAGGCACTAAATTCATTAAAACTTCCTGTCACTGTCAAAGCTGGCTTTGTTGGTACTATAACATTAAAGGTACATTTGCTGTGACACAGTGGCTTACGCTTTAGATCTTTGGTTATATATTTGCTCATGTTCATTTGATTTATTATTTATCACCGATTAATAAAAAAATCTTTACACCATTTGTTTGGGGGATCTTTCCCTCCTATGTACTTATTATTATTATCATTATTATTTTTTGAGAGATAACGGGATAAATTTCTTCATTTGATATAATTACTCATCTGCTTATAAATTTTTTCCCTTTTAGATGATAATATATGTTGAAGCTTATTCAAGTCATAGTTTCTGAGGTTTGTAAGTTGGATGTCTCAATTCTTATATGCTTGATGATCTCTATACTAAATCATTGGAGAGGGTTTTTATCATTTTCTTGTTGCTTTCTCTGAAAAGCATCCTTTGCTCTAATTGATTGTGGATCCCTTCTTTCCCCTGCTACTACTCCCATAGCCAAAGTAAACCCAGGATTTTTAAGTTTCGAACCTCTTCGCGAACCCTTCTGTTATTCAACACTGAGCCTGATAGAGAGATTTCTTTTTTGAGAGCAGTAAATAGATCAATAGCTTTTGTTCCACTCCTATGAAACCCAGGAATTGGTTCACTGCATCCATCTGACAAATGACCCATAACAACACATCTGACGGTGGAATTTCCTGCTCCTCCACCGTAACAATAGCCAGGGGTGAGCTACCTCCTCTCCTGTCTGCCTTGCTCACATATCCCTCCGGGGATCTCATGGCTGGTTGATTATCTTCTGCCTCAAGCGTTGGTGAGTAGGTTCTGTGCAATTGGATGTCAGTGCATACATTCTCCTCCCGCTTCTGATTTTCCACCGATAATGTCACTTCATTTTCCTTCGGTCCACCATTAGCAGCCTGGATCGTCGTTGGGTCCTCATTTATCTTGGAGGCATCTGTGGTATCCCTTTTGTTCTCATTGTCTTGATAGATTGTTGGGAAATTAGGAGGTCTCAGCTTTGCCCTTCCTCAATCAGCTCTGTATGAGAACGAGGTATCTCCAGCTTCCTTGGAGAGAAACCCTAGATCGAGTGGACTCTTTACTAGCAGAGGATTCTCTAATCTCAAAATTCCTCCAAAACGGCCTGCTTGGATCCTGTTCGGAAAGCTTTGATCATGGCCCCTCGGAGGAGAGTGCTGCCTGTTCCTTTCGTTTGAAAATGTCTCCTTTCTGAAATGGGATATAACTTATTCCTTGGTTTTAATAGCTGGGCTGTGTAGACCCTTTTGAAATACCATGTTTGCCCCTTGAGAGTTAATCGCCTTGCTAAATTGACCGAAAGTCCTCATGGACATTCTTGGAATGCAAAAGTTGATATCCCTGTTCCAGTTAAAAGACATTTCAGATCCTTGCTACCACAACCCTCTCCTTGGGCCCACCATCGAAGTTGGGACTGCTCTAGAAATTTCTCAAGTCGACTTGAACCCCTTGACTAGGCTCATCCAGACAGCTTCCCTGAGGGGCACAACCATCCATGAGTCTCCCGCCTCTTTGATCCTTTTCTCTAAACCCTAATTCCGATTCAAAATTTGAAAATATTATCTGGCCAAAACTGCCTACTGTTTTCCTAATACCAAAAACCACTTTACAATGGGAAGATGACTGCTCCCAGTCTTCGCTGCTGCCTTCCAAATTGTCCTCTACTACAATCACCACCTTGTACTCATTTTTCCTATCCGTGACAGAGATGGTTCGAGGGATTTTTGCAAGCTCAATGGGCCTTATTTTCATTCATACCCACATTAAATTCATCAGGTTCGAAGATCTGGGATTGATATCATTATCAGCTATTCCTTTGCAAGCATCACCCACTGCAATAAATTTATCATTCGTCTAGAGGTGAAGGTGTAAACCCTTGATTCACACCCATCGGCTCTTAAAGGCATTGTTCCTTGATACGGTTCCTAGGTTCGGTGCCCACCTATGGAACACTAGATGCCCCCTTGCCACACAATTGGAACCTTGGGAATCTACCCAACATACCTTCCCCCATGACCCTTGATGCAGCATGCATGTAGGATAATGATTGTATGCTCAGGAGATAGGAATAAAATTGATAAAGTAATAAAGAAAAATAAACAAGTTTCCTACTTGCAAGTTAACATGCTAATTCAGGCAATTCTTCAAATTAGGTTCATATACAATAAAAGAATTAGGGCTTACAAAAATCAATAAACAAGTAAAGACCTAATTAACATCATTGGATTATCAATAAGATACAAAAATTTAATAATGAAGCTATTGCAGGTCAAACCAGAAAAATGCCTAAATTAGGCCAAAAAATTAGAAAAATTGGCAAAATAATTCTAGGAATGATCTGAGAGGTCTAAGAGTGGGTTTAATAATATATTTAGACAACCAAAATATTGTATTGGGGTTCTGTTTAGGCCAAAAGATAATAATCTCAGGTCCAAGCCATATGCCACAACATGCCAAAAGTGCTTACTGTCAGAAATTTGAAAAGAGAGCCAAATAGGAGGAGAAATACCTAAATCTGATGTCAGATGCCTCCTTGAAGATGTTGGATATGTAATGTCCAGGCTCATAAATCATTTTTTTTTAAATTCAATTTTTTTTTGAATTTTCTCTTTTTCTCCAACAAATGCTGCCAACCCCTTTTTTTCAAAAATTTTTATAATTTTTTTCCTGAAGTGGGACCTACCAGCTAGGGTCGTCTAAGGGTTAGGAAAACCTTGGAAAAGACCAACTGGTTAAAGTCCTTAAGGGCTGAAAGATGTATCAAATTTCGTATATAGGCTTTTTAGGCACTGTTCATGCATGGGATTTCTTCTAACAGCTATAATTTTTAAAATTTTAAAATTTGTGATTCTTGGTTGCTTCTTGAAGGATCGTATGGATGTCAGGAGTGGGCTGGAGAAGATCCTATCTTCAAAGTTGCTACTGTTTGAGAATTGGAGGAGATCTCGTGAAATCACTTCCCTGCTGGTTTTCACGCCTGTAGTTGCTATCCCAGACTTGGGTTTTGAGATGGCGATGCTTTAGGAAGCTAAACCTACTGCCCAAGTGTTGTTAGGGAGTCTAGAAAGCCCTGGAAGTGCCTGCTTTACCAAAGTCTTCAACACTTGCGAGCAATAATTAGTCTTTGCTGTATTCATGCTTGGGGCAGGAGTTGGATCACTGGAACACTTCAAATCAACGTATAGGAATAGGGAATCTGCACAAGGTGTGTCGCATGGGCCTGGGTAACCTCTTGGAATTGTTTGATCAACAAAAACTTGGGATACCATTTGTTGGTGATGATTCTTCCAGGAATCCACATATTCAACACTTCAAAGTTGTAGAGAAATAACAAAAAAATTGAAAGGAAGAATGAGGAAGAGGACCTTTAACCCAAGTGGAGGGAGTGACCACCAGCAGCGTTAAACTAGGTGGAGTCTGGACCCATTCCAAGGTTTTGAAGGTCTTCAACCTGCACAAAGAGGAAGAATGAGCCATTAACAAAAAATGTGAGTTTTTTTTTTTTTTATTCAAATATTACATAAGAGATTAGCTGGTCGTGGGCTCTATAAATAGAGTCCCATGGCCAGGGTTTTTTTACAATAAATATAAATTGACACATCAACCCCTCTCTACTGCTCTTATGACTTAAATAACCCTACACTACTAAAAATAACAAAAATACTCTCAAATAAATGTTAAAGACTATACCACCCTCACAATTATGTGCCTCCCCTTACAAGAGACACCAATAACATAAAAGAAAATAACAAAGTAAATAAAATGACTGTGAACATGGCCCAATCATCATATTGGTCATGATGTTCCGCATCAACCCTTTTACAAACACTCCTTTATTTACTGCCAAGGGCAAAATCGCCGGATTCTCCTTCCTTAGTAAAGCCTCCTGAATCATTGATTCTATGTCATGCTAGGATAGGGATTCATCAATTCTTTCCACACAAACCGTCATTGGCCATTCACTTAGATCCACGTTTCCTCCCCATTTCATCTCCTTTTTCGATTCTCTCCCATGCCTTCTACCCCAATGTAGAAGATCTAGGAAATCACGATGCCTCGGTTTGTAGGTCTGAATAATTTGAGGTTTTCCCTCATTAGAAAAGAAAAAGTCCATGACATAAGCAATTTTCTGCCACCCACTCCCATTTTCTTCTTTCGGGATGATTATCCGTTTGCCACGACCATTTCTGGGGTTCTCAGAGATCAACACATATTGTCCTCAGTGGGACAATTGAGCATTGGAAAAGGCATTATCGTGTTTAACCAATGGTCGACCTTAGCGACAAAGATATCTCTGGAATCAGTTTTTGGAAACCACTGGATCATGATATGGGGATTGCCTTTATCTAAATGGTCTTATGCTTCCTTCTCCAAAATTGCTTAACTATGCGGAGGCCTGATTGAGATTGATCTTAGATCCATGGCAAAAGAGATTGTTTTAGCTGTTCGTATTAAAGTTGGGGCTAAATCTTTGTAGGATATTCCTAAATTGATATCATGGCAAATAGGTGGTGAAAGTTTCACCCTGGCGATTGAGGTTGAGAAGCTAACCTTAACTGTCCTAATTGGCATTGAAGATGGTGGTTCCAAGCCTTCGAATGGGGTTTCAGAGGTTAGTGATGACACCCAGATGGATTTGGATCCGGATCTTGGTTTGGGAAGTTGAAATCCTGACTTTAGGAGTGCAGTCTAATGCGGAACCTAACAAAGGTCTTTGGATTTAAAAGTAGGAAATTTTGGGATATGGATTCGGCGGATCTCTTTTCAAGTTCAAATCAATTTGAATTATTGAACTCATTAGATAAAGGGCAATTTGGTCATTCTTTTCCTACCCAGTTTTATGGGCCAGGGCGATCACATGATGGGCTTGTTGGATCGAAGTCTTATTAGGCCTGGAGACCAAAAACTTAAATTAAAGGTAATGTGGATGGACCTAAGATAGGGTTCGGTTATAAGTCCCACTCTATTTCTTCTCAAAATGGTTTGATGATGAATCCGACGACTATTGCAGCGGTGAGTTTTGAAGCTTTGAAGAAGGAGAGGCCCTATCGTGCTGGGGTAGACGATCTCTTTGACAAGGCATGCGATCCTTCTCTACTTACTCATCAAAAGGCTATAGATTAGCGATCATCGTGTGAGATTTCTCCCATGAGGGGCTTGAAATCTTCCTTTAGAAAGGATGACAGTGCTAGTCCTTTTTCTAGTTCTTCTATGACTCAAAGGGATGAAAATGGTGGCATGTTGACTCCCGAGATTTCCCTTCGAATTCTCCCTCTTCTTCAACCTTCTCCATTGACCGAGTATATTTTTTAAGCTCTGCACCTTTGGATATATTGGGAATTGGGAATAATCATATTGGATCATTGTGTAATAGGCCATTAGTCTCTTGGGACCATTTTGAGGACGAAGAGTATTATATTGAACCGAAACTAATTGTTGAAGGAGGAGAGGTGGAGTTTTTAGAAGAATGGAAAGGAGGTTGGGCTAGTGGATTATTTTAAATTTGATGAGTTTGATGATCATGAATCCTATGCTTGAGCCTTTGAAATGAGCAACCAGCTTGGTCGTTTATTATTGATTTATGAAGTCGATGCTAACTCTTTGACCCCTGAAGGCATGTATGATCCTCTTTCTGAGCAAGGTATTATTCAGTCTTCTTCTTTCCAACTGTTTAATTTTGTTTCTTCTTCTTTGTTATCCCCACCTTTGTTGAATCCTGCTATTTGGAACAGGGTACCTCGGAAAATTTTTATCTGAAGGTGGATAAGAATATGTTTGAGAAAAATTAGGATGAATGTCATGGAGTGGACAAAATTGTGAAGGAAATGGGACTGGAGGTTGTGAACTCAAAGGGGAATGAAGTTAGAATTTCTGACTATTTGGAAGGTGATGCAAAACAGAGAACCATTGAGAAACAAGGCAAGGCCAAGAGAGAACTCCAAAAATTATATTGGGATTTGAAAGATGGTAATGAATTGTAGAGTTTGGAGAGAACACAACGGTTGAGCATGGGCAAAAATATTGTTAAACAATGAAAGTGCTATCTTGGAATGTAAGAGGCTTAGGAGGAGTTGAAAAAAGAACATCAGATACAAAATGTTTGCGTAAGTATAATCCAGATATCATTATTATTCAAGAAACTAAGATGGAGAAGTTGTCTCCGCTTTTGCTTCGTAGAGTTTTAAGGAGAGAGTGGTCTGGTTGGTGTGCCATTCCAGTTGTGGGTGTTGCCGGAGGTGTGTTACTTGCTTGGAAAGATGAGGTAGTTAAAAGGAGGATATGATGATAGCTGATTTCTTCATTTCTTTGAAAATTGCTGAAATTTACTTGGGGGTGGCTTGGATAATTATTGGAGTGTATGGTCGTTCAAACCCTCAAATTCGCCATAATTTCTGGGAGGAGCTTTATGAGGTGAGAAGGAGATGGGATGGCCCGTGGCTGATTGGGGGTGACTTTAATGTCATCAGATTCATGCATGAGAAAAATAACCCAAATAGGGTCACTAGAAGTATGCGAGACTTTGGGACTTTTATAACAATTGTTTTTTACGTGATTGCCCGGTTCAAAATGTAAAATTCACATGGACTAATGGTCATGAGTAATCCACTATGAGCATATTGGACAAATTTCTTGTTTCCTCCGATTGTGAAGAAGGTCATCCCTAAAATAGTCTCAGATCACTGGGCAATTTTGCTTTCCATTGATAAAAAGTTTTTTGGGCCAGCTCCATTCAAATTTGAAAAGATATGGGCTCTCCATACTTCCTTTAAGGAAAATGTTAAGTTGTGGTGGGAGGAATGTGTAATGCATGGTTGGGAGGGCTTTCACTTTATGAAGGAATTATAAGATGTGAAACAAAAACTTATTCAATGGAACGAGAACACTTTTGGGATCCTTAGTGACTAGAAGTGCTAGATTTGGAACAGTCTTCAAGATATAGACTATATGTTGGATGGAAATGGTTTGATCCCTCAAGATTTGGTGGACATGTGAAATGATCTTCTGGCTGACTTGGATACTATCCTTAAATATGAAGAAATTCATTGGAGTTAAAAAGCAAAATGTAAATGGTCAAAGTAGGGTGATGGGAACACAAATTTTTTTTTCCATAAAATGACTAATGGAAAGAAAAGGAAGAACATTGACAAAAGTCTCTGCATTGATGGGAGTATTTGTAAATGATTTAGAAATAATTAAGGATGAAGCCATATTTATCCAAAAAAAATTAAGGATGAAACCATTAATTTCTTTTTTAATCTTTACTTCAAAGAGATGAAGGCTAGACCAATTATTGAAATTCTTTTCTCCAACACCTTGAAGGAGGAGGATGGGGAGCTATTGGAAAGGGTGTTTTCTAAAGAGGAGATTAAAGAGGCGGTTTTCAGGATGGCCAAGGATAAATCTCCAGGCCCAGATGGTTTCACTTTATTATTCTATCAAGAATGCTGGACATAACCAAAGTGGATTTGAGGAAGGTTTTTCAAGAATTTTTTGATAAAGTTGTCATAAGTAAGGGGATGAATGCAACATTTCTTGTTCTTATTCCCAAGAAGGAAGGGGCTTCAAATTGGTTTGATTCTAGACCTATCAGTTTGGTTGGAACCTCGTACAAAATCAATTCCAAAGTATGTTCGCTAAGATTGAGAAATGTTATGGAAAAAGTTACTTCCATTTATCAAGCTGCTTTTGTCAAAAACCACCAGATTATGGATGACATCTTCATTGCTAATGAATGTGTTGAGGAGGCAAGAAGACGGAAGATGGAAGGATTAGTGTGTAAGATTGACTTGGAAAAATCTTATGATAAGAGTGGATTGGGATTTCCTTAGGTGGGTAGTGAAGGTAAAAAGTTTTGGTGATAAATGGATTGGTTGGATGATGGGATGTTTGGATCATCCTCATTTCTTTATTATACTAAATGGTACATCTAAAAGTTTTTTGAAATCTAGTAGAGGCTTGAGACAAGGTGATCTCCTTTCCCCTTTCCTTTTCACTTTGGTTGCTGATTCTTTTAGCTCTCTTCTGACAAGGGTCATTGACCATTTTTTGGTGGAAGGCTTCCAGAAATGGTAGAAAGAATTTCCGTATCTCTCATCTTCAATTTGCTGATGACACGATGTGTTTTTTGAAGAAATATGAAGATCAAGTTCTACATCTAAAGTACATTCTCCAAACTTTTGAAGCTATCTCGGGTTTGAAAATTAATTTCTTAAAATCCAGTATGGTAAGGGATAAGGGTGGAAGATGAGGAGTTAAGTAGATTTGTGAGTTTGTTGGATTGTAAAATTAATAGATAGCCAATGGAGCATTTGGGCCTTCCCCTCGGTGGTAGAGCTTCTCTAATTTCGTTTTGGGACCCAGTTGTGGAGAGAATCCAAAAGAGGCTTGGTTGTTGGAAAAAGTCATACATTTCCTTGGGGGGCTGAATTACGTTAATCAAGACGGCCCTTTCTAACCTTCCTGTTTATTACATGTCTCTTTTCAAAATGCTTGAAAAGGTGGCCCATGTGTTAGAAAAATGTCAAAGAGATTTCCTTTGGGAAGGTGGAGACGAGAAAAAGACCACTTGGTGAAATGGGAGATTGTTTGTAGTCCAAAAAGTCAATGAGACCTTGGTATATGGGAATAATTGAAGAGAGAAATTTGGCCTTGTTGTCAAAATGGCTTTGGAGGTTCACTCAAGATTGAGGCAGCTTATGACATTCTATAATATCTAGTAAATATGGTTCTCATTCCAATGGGTGGGACATCTTTCCGGTTCATTCTTAGTCTATATCTTCTCTCTGGAAAAACATTGTCTCTCTCTCTCTTTCCTGTATTTTTTTTCCAATGTTCATTTT
The DNA here is from genome assembly GCA_025762735.1 of Platanus orientalis. Classification (NCBI taxonomy): domain Eukaryota; kingdom Viridiplantae; phylum Streptophyta; class Magnoliopsida; order Proteales; family Platanaceae; genus Platanus; species Platanus orientalis. The sequence continues at coordinate 12,090 of JAOXJP010259799.1, read as the reverse complement.
TCTGTTAGGGATGGTTCCTCCATTAGGTCCTGGAAAGATCTTTGGTGGGGGAGGAATGCCTTTCTCAAACCTTCCCTATTTTGTTTAGACTAGCCAAAAACAAGGATGCCAAAATCTATGAGGTTATGCTTATGTCCTCCTCTAGGCCAATTTGGAATTTAGACTTTTATCGGAACTTATATGATTGAGAAACCAAAAGCCTTTCTAATCTTATGTCTTCTATAAATGAGGTATTCCTTTAGTTCCTTTATGAACGAAAGAATTTGGATCTTGGAGTCTTCTGCAAGATTTTCTTCTAAGACTCAATTTCTTGACCTTTCTCATCCAAGATCCCATTCAAATCCATTTCCTTTTAAGAAGGTTTGGATTTCCCCTATGCCTCCTAGGGTCAAAGCCTTTGCATGGACTGTCTCTTTATCTCGTATGAACACCATGGATGTGTTGCAGCGAAGAAGGCCCTTTATGATGTTATGCCCTAATTGGTGTGTGATGTGTAAGGACAACGAGGAATCAACTAAGATTTTATTTATTCACTGTCCTTTTGCTAAGACAATTTGGGATCATTTCTTTGGAACCCTCAACTGAAATTGGGTCATACCAAATGAGATATTGGATCTTTTCTCTCAATGGAGCTCTTGGGGTATGAATGATAGAGGGAAATGCTTATGGAATGGCCTGCTTCATGCTGTGATTTGGGGTATTTGGAAAGAGCGAAATTTGAGAATTTTTGAGGGCAAGCAAAAGGACCATATGGACGTGATTGATTTTATTACCAGAGAGTTAGAAAGTTGGTGTTTCACTTTTAAAGAATTCTATGGGCTCTCTCTTTCAACCTTTTTGCAAGATTGAGTCTCCTCTATTTCTTCTTGCTCTCCAAGGGATGAAGAGACTGTTGGTTGCTGGATTCCTCCGCCCTTTTGGGAGTTTTAAAACTCAACTTTGATGGTGCTTCAAAAGGTATTCCAGGGCCCGCCGGTTTTGGGTGTGTGGTAAGAGATAGTAATGGGGTTGTTTTGTGGGTTTGTGTGGGTCCTTTAGATCCTTGTGACGCTTTAAAGGCTGAGATCTTTGGGCTGCTCATTGGTCTCCGCAACATCCACAATTTAGATGTTTCCAAAATTATCATTGAGGAAGATTCTGCTGTGGTGATTTGTTGGGTTAAAGGAAATGTCTCTTGCAGCTGGAGGTATTCTCATTTGATTCAAAAGATCAAGGATAAATTGGATCGTTTAGATTGATCAATCTTCCATGTCCTCAGATCTCGGAATAGGCTGGCTGACCCTTTAGCCAATTGGGCTGTTGGGCAGTCGTCTAAGTGATATTGCTTTGCCTTCGATGTAATCTTTCCTTCCTTGGGCTGTTTGTTGTATTTTAGTTTTTCTTCTTTCAATAAAATCGTTAATTATCCAAAAAATAAAAGCACATATTGTTCTCTGATATTGCTTTTCCTCATAAAGACAATAACCGAAGCACCATCATCCTTCGTACGCAGCAGCCTATCAACTTCTGGTAACCTGGCTGCTAACTTAAGGTTCTCCAATAGCCATCTAACTAAAGACTGCCTGACTCGAATTCTATCAACATAGCCTCGTCCTGTCCCCTTTCTGTAATCTCGATAACAGGAGCTCTTCCAACCAGCAGAGGCGCAATCTCAGTGGATTTGAACCACCATCTCTTGATATTTATTGCAAAAAAATCTCTATTTATCAAGTGCTCTACCTATGTGAGCTAGAAACTAAATTCATACATGCATAGACAGTTTATAAATGGTATACTAGTAATGCTCACCTATTTATCATGAACTCATCACTATATATGGTAGTTTTTATTGATATAATGTTTTAAGATGTATTTGTACTACTTTTATCATCTCATAAAAATATGGGTGAATATTTCTGAATGCTTCTTAATTTTTTTAGTTTTTTGGATTTTTTTTTTTTTTTGATAATTCAGCTGTTTGCACTGACACTGACATTTTGAACCTTGTATTGTCATTTTTTTTTTTTTTATAGAAACACAAACACAATCAACAAATGGAATAAACAAAACATGTTGATACATTTTTTAATGCTTATTGCTAAATTGAGATTTTGATTCCATTTCCACCCTGTTTTTAAAAGTGTTGATACTTGTGTATCTTGGCATCTATGCGACGTGCATGCCCTTTGTTGCTTAAACCATTTATTTTTGACATTCACTTGTGTGTTATGTTATGGTATTCCTGTTGACATTGATTACCATATTTTGTATAGCTTGCTCGGCATGCATATCTTGCCTATTTCTAGTATTGTTTCTTTAATTTGGTTTCTGTCAAGGTATTTTTAGCTCAGACCCTTTGAAGAAGTTCTTTATTCTGATTTCTTAACTGTAGGTTCCCTGGAAAAGTCTAGGAAAAGAACCTGTTATTGTTCTTATAGATCGTGTTTTTGTTCTTGCTCATCCTACTCCTGATGGATGGACACACAAGGTATGAAGTAAATATGTTGACTCTTTGGGGAAGTATTTCTCTTTATTGTCTGTTATGAGATAATATACACTTCTTGTTGGTTTGTCTTTTGACTTTTTCTATAATTATCTTTGTAGGAAGAAGACAGGGAAAAACTATTTCAAGCCAAACTTCAACAGATTGAGGTGCAGATTGTTTATCCTTCTTAAGCTTTTACTTCATTTCAGAGCCTCATCTTATGTGCTATATGGTTTATTCTTCGCTATTTAACTGTGTTTTGGTTTATTTATGAGGCATTTTATATGTTCTCTATTGTAATTTGAATTCTGTTCTCACTAGTCACTAAAACATGAATTTGTACCAATATTATAAAAACTGATCTGGAGTTCAACCCAGGGAGGGTGCCTACTATATGACCTGATTTTGGACAATCCAGGTCAGACCAATCCAGTTTAATCCAGGTCAGACTGATGATGTCAACAATATATTTATATGTAATAACTATTGAAACACATACTATATGTATGTGTGATACACCCTTTTGGTTTTCTTATTATATGTCTATATACAGATATAAGTGTGTTCCATTAATTGCTGTTTTTTGCTTCTCGAAACCCAGCTTACAGTCCTTCAAACGCTTCAGCGATGGAGATGGCTAGAATGCAGTGACTGATGGATCTACTTTTCTCCATCCCCCTTTTCTTTTCTGCCGGAAACTACCGTTATGTTTTTCTTCTTATTTTTTGGGTGAGGGGAGTAATAGGAGGCTTGAATGATAGATACACAAGATACTTCCTTTTGATTCAGGGTAATCCCAAAAGCCTCAAGTAGTTAACAAAGTAACAATGCGGAAGCCAAATATCAATGTGCACAAACAAGAATTGAAATTTAAAATCACAAGTAGCTACAAAATTTAGAAAATCAGAGAATAGAGATATAGAAAAGGAATTTGGAGGGTTAGAATTGAAAAGAAGAAGAAAGGACCCAAAAGGGTAATTTTGTAATTTCTGGATAAAATTCCAAAATACCCCTACTGATGTTTTAAAATTTTATGAAATTTTAGGGAGTTAGATGACCCTTAGAGGGATTCCCTCACAAAATTTCATCGAATTCTGAGGTCTTTAGGTGTATAAAATCTTTAAAACTCAGACCTGCAGGGATTTTTTAATAAAGAAACCAGAAAATAGGGAAATGATAGATCTTGGAGGGTTTCTTGGAAGGAAAAGTGAAGAAGAAGGTTTGTTTAGATTTAAGAACACCTAACAATAAGGAATCTTGAATAGGTTCTTGATGAATCTTGTTGATTCTTTAATTAAAAGAAATAAAATCATTGCATGAAATTAAAGAGAACAACAAGATACTTATCAAGAATTAAGAAAGATTAGATGTGGAGAAAGAGAGAAGAGAAGAAAAGAAGTGAGATAAAATACATTTTACTCGTGGAAGAGAAGAAGAAAGGAGGAGAGAGAATGAGGAGCCCATGACTACAACTCAAGAAGAGAGATACTTTTTTACACGTGAGATTCAAAATTTACTAATCTTTATTTCAGTACCAGAAACTGATTACAACCTAATAACCATTCTTTATATATACTTCATAACAAAGTCTTAATTGAATTATGACTCTAAAATCCTTATCTAAAGTGGATGTACAATCAGTCCTTCTAAACCCATTTATTTTAATTAAAAAAATTCCTAAAGACTTCTACATTACAGAGGACACTTTTTGGCTTAAAAGCCTTATTAATAAAAACCCTAAAACATTAAATTCATTAAATGTTGTCTATAAACTTATTCCTAAAACCCTAAAATTAAATGAACTAAAATAAAATGACCCTAAAATAAATTGGAAACAACCCTAAAACTCCTTAAAATTGCCAGAAACATTCCTAAAATTCCAAAACCCTTCTAACTAAAAGAATCTTTACAAATCTTGAATCGGGTTTTTTTGTGGGGTGGCACATACAATAATCTCTTCTCATTGGTTGCACCACAATTTCATCTCAATTTCTTTCAAAGTTTATTTGTTTATCTTGTCCTTTCTCTACATCCCCAAATTTCTATTCATAGTTTTAAAGATTGGGATTAGGATCAAGTTCAAACCCAACTGCTTTTGAATCGGATCGGTGGTCATCACAAAGGGTTAATGGTTAGGGTTGAATAATCGATGCATAAGAGATTCCATGTCCATCTCTTTCCTTTAAAATTCTCTTATTTTTGTTTTGATTGTGAAACTCTACCCATCTCTTTCTCGATCATTTTCCCATTCCATTTTCCTTTTTCAAATTTTTTCCAGGCCTTGTTGCCCCTTTCTCCCCTATGGGAACTGTGTTGTTTTTTTTTTTGGAATGGGGAGGGGGGGGGTGTTAAGGAGGTAGTGAAGGCTTGAATGATAATACATAATTCTCCCTTGATTTTTTTTCTTTTCTGTTTGGGTCCTTTCTAAATCATATATGGAGTGCACTTTCCGTCAATATGGGAGTAGAAATGAGGGAGTATTTAAGATTGATGACCAAGAGATATCCCAATGTGATCATTTCATTATCTTAGCCCAATCTTTCATAAGGAGGGATCAATGAGGATACTTATAATAGAATCCGAGCATAGTGGATGAAGTGGAGGGGTGCTTCTGGAGTGCTATGTGATCGACGCATACCATTGCAGCCATGTGTGGCTGTGTGGGAAATCCAAAATAACAACTTATGAGGGTATATTTATATATACTATATGTAAGGTATATAACCATTATTAAAGGTATAACACATGTGGTTTTGTATTAAAAAAGATAGAAATACCAATACTATGAGAGAGAAAAAGATGCACTCCCATTTCTCCTCTATACCTGTTGTTCTCCTTCTCTTCCTCTTCTTCTTTAAACACTAAATCACCAAATCAGCATATCTGTTAAACAAACCAGCAATCCAATATATAGATCATCAGGAAGGAATTTAACTGGAGAAGTACTTAACATTTGCAGTCTGGTCAGCTGACCCAAGAGACATTTAAATGGGATAGAAAGAAATCCTAACCTTGCTAGTCATTGTCTCTTCCTCCTTGCAACATAGTAAGCACCTATTGGCCACATTTTTTTTTTTTTTGAGAGGTAAATATGAGTTTATTGAAAAGAAAGAGCAAAAACAAAAGTACAACAAAAACAGATCACTGGGTGGGGGGGGGTGATACCACATAACAAGATAATAAAAGATAAAAACAACAACTAAAGAGGGAAGAAAAACAAGACAAACCAAACTTAGTTACATTTCCTCACTCCATATGGCATACCACACCAACTCCTCATTATTCGGCCATACCGAGACCCGCTCAAAGAGGATATTATAAATAAAGGTCACTAGAGCAGTTTAGCTTCTATACTTATCCTAAAAAATCCTGCTATTCCTTTCCTTCTACAACCCCCAACAGATGGCCGCCGGCAGAGCACACCAGATGGAAAAGACGAATCTCTCCAGGTCACTAATCCACAATCTTGAGATCATCTCATTGAACCAATTTGGAAAGATCCATGATATTTAAAGGTGAGAAAGGAAAAAAGCCCACACCACTTTAGCCATACGACAGTGGATGAAAAGGTGATTCAAAGGTTCTTCCTCTACCATGCAAATGACACACTTATTCGTTAAATTCCAACCTCTATTTTGAAGATGATTGAGGGTAAGAATTTTATCCAGGAAACTATTCCATATAAAAAAAGGATACTTTGGAGGGAATATCCACATTCCAAATGCTTTTGTGAGGAAACAAAGCAGCTGTGCGATTTGAAAGTTCAACACATTAAGATTTAGTAGTGAAACAACTTTTACTGTCAAGTAACCAAACCCGCCCATCTAAAGCATTCAACATAGGTTTGATATTATTATCCAAAGGACCCAACAAACTCACCAACTCTCCTAACTCCCAGTCATTAGGGGCTCTCCTCAATCCAAGATCTCAAACCCTCCTACTAGAATCAAAGCAATTAGCCACCAAGGCATGAGGATCTAAGGCCAATCTATAGATATTTGAGAAAACCTCTAGTAATGGGATCTCCCCCACCCACAAATCCTTCTAAAAGCTAATATCCCCCCTGAAGCCTAATTTAAACCTAATGAATTTCCAAAATACATCCTTACAACTAAAATGGATTTCCAAATCCCGCATCCATGTCTAACTCTAACCTCTATAGACTCCCAATAAGATAACTCCCCAAATCTAGCCACCACAATCTTCCTCCAAAGACTTTCTCTCTCCCCCCTAAACTTCCAAAGCCATTTAGCCAGGAGGGCCCTTTTATGATCACGAATCTTCCTAATACCAAGCCCCCCTTGTCCAATGGCTTACAACACAAATTCTAGTATACTAAATGATATCTTTGATGTTCTACCGAATCATCCCAAAGGAATCTTTTAAACATGGCCTCCATCCTATTCGCCACAAAAGATGGAATCGTGAAGAGAGATAAAAGCAGTTAGGCGTGGCCACCAAAGTAGCCTTGGCCAAATCCTCTTAATAACTGGTTCCCAAATCATCTTTGATTTGAAACTTGCTCCTAACGAAAGACCTAAATATGAAGCATGAAGGTGACAAATTCTACATCTCAATATCTAAGCCATGGTGACGAATTCTACATCCCAATATCCAAGACAAACTCTCAATGTCACAATCATCACCTACTTGGAAAATCTCATTCTTAGCCAAGTTGATCTTTAGGCCCGAAACCGCCTAAAAACATCTAAGGATACATCTAAAATAGTTCAGTTGATGCACATCAGCATCACAAAATATCATAATATCATATGCAAATTGGAGATATGATATGGTAACTCTCCCAGATCCCACCCTAAAACCAGAAATAAACCTCATCTCCGCTTTTTTGATCATTCTACTTAAGACCTCTGATACCATAATAAAAAGAAATGGAGATAATTGATCCCTCTGTCTAAGGCCTCTCAAGATATTTAAGGACCCAGTTGGGCAACCATTGACCAACCCCGAGAAAGAGGTTGGGCGAATACAAAAAAATATCCGGCTCCTCCATTTAGCACCAAATGCCATTCTTAAAATTATATAGTCCATAAATCTCTAATTAACATGATCATAAGCCTTCTCCAAATCCAGTTTGCAAATCACCCCACTCCTGCCAGACAACTTCCTATCCTCAACGCATTCATTTGTAATAAGCACTACATCTAGGATTTGGTAGAAATACCTTTGCTATCAACTCTTTGAAAATGTTGTCTTGTTTGAGATTAAGTTGCCATGTTAACATGGCTTGAATGCTTGCTTAAGCCTTTATTTTTAGCGTATGTTTGAGATTATGTGAATCTTTCTACTATTGTTCTGTTTAAGCATGCACTTGTATTCCAATTTGTTCCAAATAAAAATTGGATTTATTTAGATAATGCATTTTATGATGTCTCTAGCTTGACTAAGTTCTAATTATTATTAAATTTATTCTTCATGGAAATTTACTGATTCCATCTGCATGCAGGAAGCCGAATCAGCAACCCTTGAGGCAAAAGCTAGATCGAAGTGGGGAAATGTATGGCTTTGTGTTATATATCCATTTAGTTGGCATTGTGATTGATGGTTTGAAGTTAACCTTATGAATCTAGGGATTGTCACATAATATTGATTTTTAACTGCTTAAACAAATAAAGTTATGCTTCTTTTCTTTTTGTTGTAATCCATTAAGAAATGTTTTTTGTAATCATATTACAACTAAATTTTGTAGCTATGTGATGCGGACAACATTATGCGACTTGTGTATGTGCCCCACACAAGAGGGCTAGGTTTAAGTGTACATATTATGTGGGGTTGATTAGAATTATTTGGGGGTGGGTAATCTTGTAACAAGGACACTAGTGTCATGGTTAGTTTTGTTTTTTTGAGTTTTTAGTTGTAATCCCGTTTTTCACTTTTGACCCAATCTTTCTATGGTCAAAACTTGACTTTTTGTCCTGATTTTGGTGTTATTAGATAGGTTATTTAGTTACCTATCTAACGAGACCAAGATTGCGCAAATCTGAGTTGATTTGGGAAAGTTATGACCAAATTACTAGAGGGTTGTCAAAAGTTGCGGGAAAAGTGTTTTTAGAAAGTTTGGATGATTTATCAGTTTTAAAATTTAGGAAATTTGTGTAGTAATACTTGTGCTACAAGTTTTAAGTGTTTTTAGTTGGTTTAGGATTTTAGAAAGTGTATTTTAGGAAGTTTTAGATTTGGGAAATTTTGGGCAGGAAGTTACATGCATTTTAGAATATTTTATTTTTAAAAAGTTTCAAATATTTTACGATTTAAGCCTATTTAAAGGCACCCCCTTTGCAATAAAATTCATTGAAGATTGAATAAAAATTGTGTGTGATATTGGGTGGTCTCCCAAGTGGCTGTGGGTCTTCTTCTTTCCCATGGGGTGATGACACTCTCTTAGCTTCCCTCTCCTCTCTCCATCGGGTTGTAGCACCATAGGTGCACACATGAGTTCCCTCACCCTCCCAGGTATCTCTCTTATTTTCTTCTCCTTCTCTCTTAGTCTCTTCTTTCTCTTTCACGTTCTCTTCTTTATATTCTTTTTATCTTCTTCTTCTAAGAGATTTTGTACTAGTTTTCAACAAAACCTCCATCGAGGAACCTTTTTTGATTTGGCACTTCTAATCTTATCGGAATTTCATGAAATTTTAATTGTAGAACCCTTAAACATGTTAGAAATTACCCTAAAAATTTTTGGAAATTTCCGAAGTGTCAGAGGGGCATTTGGTAATTTTTGGACTTTCTGTCCAAAATTACAAATATACCCTTTTGGGCTCTTTTCTTCTATTTTCTCTTCTTTTCTGTTCTAACTCCTTGTAATCTTCTTTCTGCGATTTTATTTTTTGATTTATAATTTTCATGGCTACTTGTTTGCTTCAAAACTCCATTCTTGATTTATATGTTTCCACATCCATTATTTGAGGTTTAGGGAATTGTGCTTCATCAATTTTTGTATCTTCTCCTTTGTACTGCATCACTATGTTATGAGAAATACAAGAAAATATAAAATATTAATATGTGCAAAGGTAAATTTGTCAGATAACATAATCTATATTTTGCAACAGAAACTAAAAGAGGGGCCCTTAGAGACTCTTTGTTTATGGATATTCTTCCATCTGATGCCCCCCTCAGTTAGCTTCTAGATTCTCTGTATTTTTTTTGGGAGGGGGGGGGGGCATGTCCCCTTTTTTTTCTCTTTTGTTTCTTTTCCACGTTGCTCTGTTTTCTTGGTCTGCTCTGTCCCCCCTCCCCTTTCTTTTTCTTTCCCCCTTCAATGAAGCTTTTGTTAATTATCAAACGAACAAAAAAAAGCAGCAGAAAGAGCTTGCCAACAAGGAATGGATTTGACTTAGTAAATTTAGCAATAATGATGGGCAAGTTATTTTTTCTTCATAGGCGACAGTATGCATATCACATGTTACATGAACTGAATGGTGACAAACATAACAACAATCTTTTGTAATTTTTTTTCTTTCTTAGTTTCCCTGGCCTTGGTTTAATTTTCAAGTGTTCAGGAAACAGATTAGAGTTTTGACAAACTTTTGATGTTCCTCATTTTTGTTTCTTTTGTCAGCTTTTTTTGAGTTTTTCTTATTCAAAGATATAGAATTCAGCTTACATTTTAAATAGGTTCTCTTGGAAGCAACCGTGGGAGGTTTTAGTGAATCATATAAATCCTTTCATAATTTTTACATTCTAATCCTAGTACAATGAAGTTGGTTTTGAGAAAACATGTTGAAACCTGCAAGATTGATGACTCAATGAATTGATTCTGCAGCCAACTGGAGGAAATTCATGGTTGGGTTCTCTAATTACTACTATAATTGGAAATCTCAAGATCTCCATTAGCAATATTCATATCAGACATGAGGATTCTGTCAGGTTAGTAGGCATTTAGCGTGTTATACACTTGTTTATAACAGGTGCTTTCAGTGTCTCTTGATGTAGGCTCTTTTTAGGGCTTGTTCTTCATCTTATGATTTGGCCTACTTTTTGGCTAGTTTATGAGGCACTTCTATGTTTTGCAGTAACCCAGGACATGCTTTTTCTTCGGGAATCACTTTAGCAAAGCTTGCTGCTGTTACAATGGATGAACAGGGTAATGAAACCTTTGATACCAGTGGCACACTGGATAAATTGCGAAAGGTTAGCTCCTTCTCTGTTTATTGGAGATTTACTATCTCTGGTAAAAATTGAAGCTGTATTTGATGAATGACAATAAATTTATTATCAATGAAGAAACATAATGAGTACAAAGGATCTTGATTGAAACATCAAGCAGTACAGACTAAGATAAAGAGGCTCATAATGTCCTCTTGAATATATGGATTAAGCATGTGGAGAGAGTTGGCCTGTAGTACAGAGATTCTATTTTTATTTTTAATCAGAAAAGATTGAATTGTATTTTATTAAATCAGAAAAAGGGGATGAGGGATCCCCCAACCCAACCAACAAAAACAGCAACAATACAAACCATTCCCATCAAGCTGGGCAGAAACAAACAAACAAGCAAACTTAAATTTACATAGATTCTGAGTGATGGATCAGAGCCTTCCAATCTTTTTTCATATCCCCAAACCCCATCCCCAAAATTCCTTACAATTTCTTGCCCACATACAGCATCTATCCTTTAGCTATTTGAGCCACCATATAGGCTGGTTGAGCATAACAATTGAAGATTCTGCTGTTCCTCTTCATTCAGATTGACCATATTCCCGCTGCTAGAATTGTCTACCATAGAATTTTACCCCTTATTGAAAAGGCAGATGTCCTCTAATCTTCAATCATAGACCATAGACCTAGCATCATACGGCATAGTCCAAGTCATCTGAAAATCTGCTAAAATTCCTGTCCAAACTTCATAAGAAAAACTCCAGTGAACTAAAAGATGGGAATAGATTTACCACTTTGCATACACATCATGCATACATTTGGAAGGATACGACCCCTCTTATTCAGGTTATCAACAATCAAGATGCTATAATAGCAACTGTCCATGGAAGAATTGGACTTTCCTGTCACAGAACTTTCTGGTTGGTTCATAGCTGGCACAGAGGAGATCCCTAAAGTGGTTTGGTATTATCTCCCTGGCCCTCTTTGTTGGAATGTGTGGAAGGAGTGAAACAGGTGAATCTTTGAGAACAAAGTTACTAGCTTCGATGATATCAGTGTCACTATCTTCAATTCCATTCATGATTGGTGTATGATCAGGAAAGACTATGACAACAACTGGTGGGGTGCTTTGTGGTCTAGGGAGATCCCTGTTTTTTTCATCTCATAGTTCGTTTTGGATCCTTGTTTTAACTTGTTTTTTCACTTGTTATCTATTTTGTTTACGTTCAAAAGCATGGTTTCAAAACTCGGACGATAGAAAAAGAAGTGTATGGTAGATAATGTTTGTGATAACGTCTTCACACATGGGTTTGTAGAAAAATTATGCAAAGTGATGGGGCTTTTGCACATGTTCTAAAAGTTGTAGATCAAGATAAAAAGCCCACAATGACAATTACATATGAGGCAATTGACAGGGCAAAGGAGCCCATCAGAGATAAACTACCATGCAGTTACATGAAGTTTTGGGAAATCATTGATGCAAGATGGGATAACACACTCCATAATGA